>CALYCA010000516.1:0-62468 GCA_944452715.1 Ophion slaviceki | reverse complement strand
TAGCCGGTATATGAGCGTCGCGCTTGCGGCCGTTTGCCTCATCAGTACGATGGACGGCATCGAGAAGCTC
Source organism: Ophion slaviceki (assembly GCA_944452715.1). NCBI lineage: Eukaryota > Metazoa > Arthropoda > Insecta > Hymenoptera > Ichneumonidae > Ophion > Ophion slaviceki. Next base: position 62,398 of record CALYCA010000516.1, on the reverse strand, counting down.
AACAAAATCGCTCTGCTCGAGGATTTCCTGCCCACGAAGAAATTGGCAGCGCTGAGTATAAACAGCGTCTACCGTATCACCGACCTGAGACAAGTCACAACGAAATACGGCCTGAGAACCGTAGCCACCCTCGACGACGAGTGCCAAGTCTTTCTGCCTAAACGCATCGCGGACGCGTTCGTGACGGATCCGAAGATGTACGAGCACATGGTGCAAACAGCCACGGACGGGCAATTGCTCCTGAAGTACTTGGGCGGCAGCGAGGCCAAGATGAATCAAATAGAATTCAGCATCGACCATAAATAACGTGAAATGTTTTTTTTATTGCAATAAATTTTTAAACCCATTTACAAATCGGTCTTGTTTATCCAGCTATTGTGCGAACTATCGAATCCTAGCCACTTGACGTAGACTCTGTCGCCACGTTTCCTCAGCACTTTTTCCACGAGATACATGTCGGGGTACTTGACTCTCAGAAGCTCCTCCTCGTAGAAGCCACCGGCAATGGGCTTGTCTCGGTAGTCCTTCAGCCTGTATGTCACCGGGACGGTCGACTCCATCACTCGACTCACCGTGAAAATTTCCGTCGTCCAGTTGGGCGTGTAGCCTTTCTCGAAAACGTGCTTATTCTTGCTGACTCGCACCTTGTCGCCGATTCGGAACTTGGGCGCTTTGCGACTTTGACGATCACGCGGCTGCAGCAACAAAGTTTCAGCGTCGGCCACCTCGTTCGGCTTCATTCCGATAGTGCGATGTTTGCTGCTGTTGTATGCTGCTACGAGATCGGGCAAAATGTCGAGCCACTTGTAGGAACCGCGCAGACTGAACTGCAGCCACATCTTGTTCTTGAGTGTGCGATTGAACCGCTCGACGATGGATGCCTTGAGGTTGCTGTAGGTCGAGTAGTGATTGATGCGATATCGACTCATGAGGCTCTTGAAGGACGCGTTGTAGAATTCTCTGCCTCGGTCAGTCTGCAGATTCGTCGGTACTCGACCCTGTCGTAGCACGAGTTCCATGGCCGCAGTGACGTCGTCGCCGGTCTTCTGCTTCCCGGGAAGGGCCCAGGCAAACTTGGACAGCACGTCGATGATTGTGAGCAGATACCTGACACCCCGGTTTTCCCGAGCGTACGGTTGCATCTCCACGAGGTCGGCCTGCCACGTCTCATCCAGTCCTCGCACGTCAAACTTGCGCCGTGGATAATTGCGTCGTGCGGGTTTATGCAGCTCTTCCACCAATCCCCGATGCTCCATGCCGCGTGTCCAACGTTTTAATGGCCTCGGAATTGCGCGTGGCCAACTCCAGAGTCGTTTCAACGTTTACCGCGATAATTCTCAGCCTGTCGTTCACTTGATTCTGCAGAATATGTATGTTCAGTTGCAGATCGTCAAAATCCTCTCGCAGCCGAGTGGTGATGTGAAACAATTCGCTGAGAGTGCTTTGAACAAGACGTCTCGCAAGACTCAGGTTGACCCCGTCGCGAGGTTCACTCGCGTCGGCAACGTTGCACAATCTTTTGCCCTCTACGTCGTACTGTCCGTCGGCGGTGAGCTTGAATCCGAATCCGGGAGGACCTCGCGTACCGCCCTCAGTTCGTTCTAGCTGACGTCCGAACACGTCGATGCTCATTGTTCAAGTGCGGTTGCAGCGCCCCTTGTGCCCCGCTTATATGACAGTACCGGCCTCACGCAGCTCCTCGATGATCGAGATGATCTCGTTGATGTGACTCGAATTGCCGGCCGATCGCTCAGCCATCAGTAGACGCAGTTGATCAACGAGCTCATTCGGGTCGTCCCAGTACACGTAGTCCATTCGCGTGTTCCTTCGCGCGATCTTGTACCGAGGCAATACACCACTACCGGTAGATGTACCACCACCGACCAAGGGCGCCACCCAGTCCCTGTACTTGCTGTTTCTTTGCCGGTGAATGACCTCGTCCGACCTGTAGTGTTTCTTGTGTGCGTTCGTCGTTTGCAGGATTTTCCCATAGATATTCTTGTCTTCCGCGCTCACGAGATGCGCACTGGGTTCCTTCCTGAAGAGCAGTTCGAGCAAGCCGATGCTCGATCGATACTTCCTGTCACCCACAATCATGTTGTCGTTCACGAAACGTATGGGTGAGTCGCCGATCATCATGCTACCGTCTGGCAGCTTTCGAACCCCATAAGTCATATCGAGATACTTTTTTCGATTCGTGTTGAGCATGTGAAGATATTTGTCGAGCGCAGGCACTTCCGGCATGTCATAATATTCGTCGGGACTCGTTTTCTGCTGCACGTATTCGTCGGGGCTCGTTTTTTGCTGCTGCACGCATTCGTCGGGTGTCATTTTCGGGCATTCTTCCTCCGTGTCATACGCAGTTTTGAAGGACGTTTCCATCTCATCATCATCACGAGACACCTCCTCCTTCTTAGGCAACATGTGCCTGGCGTTCACGAGGCGTTCGAGAGGTTTGACGATTGGTTTGAAAGTTTCGTCCAGAGCTTTCTCCATCGTTTGCTTGTCCGCCTTGAGAAGCATGTACTTGCGCTTAATCGCATCCCTCATTTTCTCCATCTGGCTGAGCGTCTGTTTCTCGCGACGGAACTCAGCCGTCACACTGTCGCTTCGACCATCCATAATCCACTGCGGGGATCACGTCGCGCACGATATATTTATGGCAAAGCGGTCGAAGCCCTTTCTGTACCTGCCACAGTCGAGTCCACCTCCACGGTTGATTACGAGAAATCCGTGACTGGAGTCGTTCCAGCAGGTCGAGCACAAGTCTCTGAACTGCACGTACGGCATGTTCGTGTTCACCTGATCGTCATAGATGTGTCGGAGGTTCATCTCGTCCTGTCGAAAGACGACCAACAGATTGACGTTGTCACGCACCAGGTGCTTGGGGATCTGATCGTACGATTGACACAGGTAGAAGCAATCGATGTTCTTGTGTCGACCCATGCAGTAGGAGGCTCTGACGTTGTCCTATTTCTCGCAGGCTATATCGTCGAATACGATGATGGAATTGGGACGAGCGTCCGCGGGTGATACCACCTGATCGTGTTCGCTGAACGCAAAGTATCCGATACCCTCGAGCGGTGCGAGCACTTTCTCGAGCAGTTTGTACTTTAGCTGATTCAGTGACTTGGAGTACACGTAGACGTTTTCGAATCTCAAACCATTGGGATGCGTGATGAGGGCTAGCAACGCGTTGGTCTTGCCGCAGTTTGACGGACCGCAGAAGACTGCGCGAATACTGGCAGGCAGCAGATCTCCGTGTCGCGTGTCCTGCTTTCCTCCCTCAACGAGCGCATCGAAATTCATCACCGGTAGCTTGTGCACTTGCTCTCGGAAATCCATGACTGAGCCGTCAAGGTACAAATAGCCCGCTTATATACCCCTCGACTTCATTCGCTGACTGATCGCGTAGTGATGCACACAGGTCGAGGTGTTCTGAACAAGCTCATCAACAGGCTTCCAATCGAGTTGCACATACCGGGCTATCAGTACTGCGGGCCAGGCACGAAGCTAGCGGAACGCGTCGCTCGCGGTGATCCCGGCGTAAATCCTCTGGACGCAGCCTGCAAGGAGTACGATATCGCGTACTCGCAAAACCGTGAGAACGTCGCGGCGCGCAATTCGGCCGACCGAGTTTTGGCAGATAAGGCCTGGCAGCGGGTGTTTGCAAGAGACGCCGCTATTGATGAGAAACTTGCTGCTTACGTCGTGGCAAACACCATGAAAACCAAGTCGAAACTCGGTATGGGGCTAAAGAAGAAGAGGCGAAAGCCCTTCATCGCGCTTTCCAAAATAGTGAGAGCCGCCTCGCGATCGACCGGAAGTAATTCTCGCGAAGTCATTCGATCGGCGCTCACGAAGGCTCGCGAAGCTGTGAAGCAAGCTGGCGGAAGGAGGAAGGTGTTAGTGCCACGCGTACTGCCCATCCCGGAGAAAGTGGGCGGAGTTTTGCCGTTCCTCATTCCCTTGTTTGCCGGCTTGAGTGCTACGGGAGCGCTGGTAGGTGGCGCTGCGGGCGTGGTAAAAGCTGTGAATACCGCTAAAGCCGCCGAGCGTCAATTGCAAGAGAATCGTCGACACAACGAGACGATGGAAGCTATCGCTCTCGGCAAGGGGCTCTACCTCAAGCCACACAAGAAGGGATTTGGTATACACGTGGAGGCGAACAAAAAAAAAGTTCAACTATCCCAAGCGCCCTCTAACGGACGCCGACCTGCTGAAATACGCGCAGGACGTTCCGCACTTTCGCGGTGTATTCATGAGAAACGATTTGCCGAAGAATGGACCGCATTATCGCGAATCGGCTATCGTAAATCTCGACGACAAGGAAGGACCGGGCACGCACTGGGTGGCTTATCGGAAGCACGGCAACAACGTCGTCTACTTTGACAGTTTCGGTGATCTACCACCACCTCGAGAACTCCTGAAGTACCTCGGAGTCGCCGAGGTCAAGTACAATCACGCGAGATATCAGGATTTCGACACGTACGAGTGCGGCCATCTTTGTCTGAAATTCTTATATAAGCAGCTGTGAGAGTTCACGCGGAGTCAGTCGCGCATCAGCATGGAAGAGTCATTGACCCTCAGCCTGTCGGGAAGGTCGTCTCTGCTGGAGGCGCAGTACTTTCCGCCGATCGAACTCTCACCCAGCAAGAACTACGTTCTCGGCCTAGTGGAATTCCTCTCGTTCAATTCCGTGCCCAACATTGATACCGGTAAAAACAAGTTTTACGCGGGTGGTGAGGTGATTGCGTTGCCGACGGGAAGTTACGAGATCGAAGATATCGAGAAGTACTTGCAGGATGTGCTTGGGCGAAAAGGCATCTCCCTCAACCTCAAGCCCAACAACAACACGCTGCGTAGCTTGCTCAAGTGCAACCGAAGCGTGGATTTTCGACCGGCGGACGCCATCGCTAACCTGTTGGGTTTTGCTGCGCGCGAGCTGTCACCCGATACAACTCACAGCTCGGACTTGCCGGTAGCTATTCTCAGAGTCAACGCACTGCGAGTCGAGTGCAACATCACGTCCGGGGCGTACATGAACGAGCACAGAGCGCACACGATCCACGAATTCTTCCCGGCAGTACCACCAGGATATAAGATCATCGAAGTTCCCTCGCAAGTCATTTACCTGCCGATCACCGTCAAAGTCATTGACCACGTGCAATTGCGCATAGTCGATCAGGACGGAGAACTGGTGAATTTTCGCGGTGAAATCATCACTATCAGACTGCACATCAATGAAGCCAAGTAGACATGGGTATCGTCTACAACAACAAGGTCGGCTATAAAAGCGCGTTACCATGTCGCCCAAGCATCAGTCGTCGACGAGTGTCGAAAACGCTAACACGTTGGAACATTCAGTTCCTGAGAAGTCTCGGACTCAAAGTTGTCGTTGGTGGTGGTCGTGGGGGAAGAGAGTAACTTGCGTGATATTTTGCTGCTGGAATGGAAGAGGCCTTGAACGTGCACTCGCCCGTCGTTTTCGACGAGTCCGTAACGCATTACGAGATTCACGCGCATCAACCCTATACTTCATCGAGTTTCGCCAACAGCGATGAGATTCGCATATCCATTCAGCATCAGGACCTGTGCGTTCTACCGGCGCGAAGCTCCCTACACGTTTGCGGTAGACTCAGCAAAACGAACGGAAATGCCGTCACGGCGACAAAGTTCGTTAACAACGCCATCTTGCATCTGTTTGAGGAAATTTGCTACGAGATCAATGCCATAGAGGTGGACAGAAGCAAGAACGTTGGTCTGACGAGTCTCATGAAGGGCTACGCTTCACTGAGCTCCGGTCAGATGTTCAGCGTTGAAAACTCCGGCTGGTTCGAAGAGCCGAAGCAACTGACGGACGACAGGGGATACTTCGACGTATGCATACCGCTCGCCATGATTCTCGGCTTCGCTGAGGACTATCGCAAGATCGTCATCAACACGAAGCACGAGCTGATTCTCACGCGATCGAGGAACGACACGAACGCAATTGTTCAAACAGCCCTCGAGAATGGCGCCACCGAGGAATTCAAGATTGAGATCGCTAAAATAGAGTGGCTGATGCCTTACGTGATGCTGTCGACTAAGCACAAGATACGACTGCTCAGTCACATTGAGAAGGACATCACTGTGTCTTTTCGCATGTGGGAATTGTACGAATACCCCATGCTCCCAATCACGACGAAACACGTTTGGACGGTCAAGACGTCGAATCAGCTGGAGAAACCGCGCTTCGTCATTCTCGCCTTGCAAACGAATCGACGAGGCGTTCGAACGGCAAACGCTAGCCGCTTCGATCACTGCGAAATAACCAATGTCAAACTGTTCCTCAATTCGCAGTGCTACCCTTACGGTAACCTCAATCTCGACGTGTCGCGCAACCAGTACGCTCAGTTGTACGAGATGTACGCCAGCTTCCAGACTGCGTACTACGCCAAGGAGCCGGCGGAACCCATGCTGACAAAGACAGACTTCATCGCGCATGCTCCACTCATTGTGATTGACTGCCCGAAACAGAACGACGCCCTCAAGCAGGCACCGGTTGACGTTCGTATCGAACTAGAGGCTCAATCCAATTTTCCCGCGGGAACTATAGCCTACTGCCTGATCTTGCACGATCGCATCGTCGACTACAATCCCATAAGTGGGGATGTGAGGAAACGCCTCTAGAGTGGAGGGGATGGAGAATCCGCCTATAAATGCAGCTCGAGCGTTCGTCGTCGTCGTCATTAATCGCAATGGAGTACGTGGTGGATACACAGGGCTTCCAGCGGGACGAGTTTGTACTCAAAGAACTGGCGGTGGCTCCGTTCAATGCGGACGTGCAGCCGCTGATTTTCCTCTTCAAACCACCGATCCCATGGTACGATCTCCCAGCCAGGTACAAAAGCATAAATTCCTGGCTCGAACGCAACTATCATCATCTCGGCTGGAGCACGGGAGAAGTACCCTACTGCGAGGTGGAGAACGTGCTCCGATCGGTTCTGCACAACGCCGGCGCCATCTACGTGAAGGGACAGCAGAAGCAGCAGTAGCTCGAATACTTTGGATTCGATGCACGGGATGTCGTGGAGTGTCCCTCGCTGAGGAGGGCCAACAAAGGGACGGCATCCTGCCCTTACCACGATTCACCCAATTGCGCACTTCGGAATGTCCTGGTGTTGAGGAAGTTTCTTCGAGAGAGCCTCCCGTCCGTTGGACGATCGCTCAGACTGTTTCATCGAGTCGGTTCCCTCTCTGCCATGGAACCCATCGACATCGCCCAGCTACCCAAGGAATTCATCGTCACCGTCGCTGCACACAGCGTCGATCTCGCCTGGGATAAATTACCCGAATCCCTCAAAAATGACCCCGAAGTCAGCGAGTGTCAACGATGCCGCGAACACGCCGACAAAAGTTTGCCACTCAAAAGAGAATGTAAACAATGTATCTTGAACTCTTAATAAAAAAAAAACATCTCAACCGAGTGTCCGACAACAATTCCGATCGTCGAGTATCCTGATCGTCGAGTATCCTGATCGCCGGTATCACGGACCGCGCGCGTTTGAATTTCCCGCGCGCGCGGTCTTCTGAACTTCCCGCTGAAAGGTCTCCGCTTTGAATTTCCACGCCGAAAGGTCTTTTGAACTTCCCGCCGAAAGGTCTGCGCTTTGAAACTTTCGCGCGCGGTCTTTTCAATTCCCCCCCCCCCCCCAGACGTTCTTCGAACTTCCCGCCGAAAAGTATCCGCTTTGAGTTTACCGCCGAAGGGTCTTTTGAATTTCCCGCCAAAAGGTATTTTCAACTTCCCGCGATCGTTTGAATTTCCCGCGGTCCTTTGAATTACCCGCGGTCTTTTGAATTTCCCGCCAAAAAGTCGTTTGAATTTCCCCCCAAAAGGTCTTTTGAATTTCCCGTCAAAAAGTCGTTTGAATTTCCCGCCAAAAGGTCGTTTAAATTTCCCGCCGAAAAGTCTTTTGAATTTCCCGCCAAAAAGTCGTTTGAATTTCCCGCCAAAAAGTCGTTTGAATTTCCCGCCAAAAAAGTCCTGAATTTCCCCCCAAAAGGTCTTTTAAATTTTCCGTGAAAAAAGTCGTTTGAATTTCCCGCCAAAAGGTCTTTTAAATTTCCCGCCAAAAAAGTCTTGAATTTCCCCCCAAAAGGTCTTTTGAATTTCCCGCCAAAAGGGGATTTCCTGTCGGTATATACCGTCGGTAAGGTAGATTCCCACAGGAACCCTGTTTGGGTCAGAATCTGCCGTCGGTAAGGTAGATTTCTCGGGACTAGCGGGAATCTACTTTCCCGACAGTCGGTAAGGTATATTCCTACATGGGGGGGAACCGGCATAGATACACTACCACCCTTCCTTGACACACTTACCTTTGGCCACGACTTTGACACACAGGGTCATTTTGACCCGGGTAGTACTTCATCCACCTGCCCTGAACAACTCATCAGTCGGTTCTTATAGAAACAAATTCGGGATACACTTTATACATTTCTTAATACGTCTGCATTATTAAAATTCGCAAAATGTAAAATTGAATTGCTGTAAAAAATTATGGAAAACTTTTGTTTATGGAAAAGTGAGCATTTTATTGCAAATTTGTCCGGGTCAACATTACCCAGTGTGTCAATGAAGGGTTAACAAATCTCGAGAAAAATAGGTTTTTTTTCCGAGACGAAAAAAATGCCGCATTTGAAAGCTATTTCTACTTCAAAAGGGTTTCAACATGTGTAACTGTTTTTCCAGTTATACCGCAAGCGTATCACCGTTTACAGTGCTCTTCCATGGACATGAGTTTCATTAAAATCGAAGGCGGGCACCAAAGTGGCGTTCCTTGTTAGAATCGACGAGAGGGAATGAACGGAAAAACAAAAGTATGCGCAAAGATGAAAGAGGACGAGAGAGAAGATAGATATTTATTAATGAGCGATAGGCGATTGCAGACGCTAATTAAATAAAAGAGAACGAGAGTGCGACAAATAGGGATCGACGACATCCGAAAAAACAAGTCACGCTCAGTCGCGCGGCTCGGCACACGCTCTGAACTTGCGTACCCAAAATGACAGAAAATAATAGCAGACAATACGCGAAACGTCAAATTGGCCGGGCAAGCAAGACATATGCCTATCTAGCTTGCCGTCACCTGCTGCGTTTCTCGTGCTCAGACCGCGCCCTCGAGTGGCGTCGTCGTCAAGGGCAGACTGCAGCCCTACAACAATCTTTCGAGCGCCAAAATTGGAATCGCTCCTATTCAAAAACTATTTGACGGAGACAAAAAAGCCTTGACAGTTATACTCGTGGTACCCCGCCGAACCCGCCAGTTCCGGGTGTACATGTTATTATGAATCACCCTGTATACACACACACACACACATATATATATATAGAAAAACCTTTGTAGTTCGAAATACTGTTTCAGAAGCATTTAGATTCGAAACGTTGAACCGTGCGAACGTTTATATTCGGAACAGTTTCTTGAGTTTTTCAGTGCAAAATGGATAAAAAAGTATCGCGAGAAAACAGGAAAAATCGACGAATTTATAAGTCGCGAACCTTAAAAAGGAAACAGCATTTTAATCCAAAAACTGCGGAGACTGATGATGGCGGAGCGAGTACGTCAGCAAAAAAATTGAGAGATCAGAATGAATACCATGTGCCAAAAACGGATGCAGTTGATTACAGAATAATCAATTTTTTTACCGTTTTTTTCGGCGATCACGAGTCTTGTGAAATGTGCAAAGTGCAACAGCTAAATATCATTTGGTATAGTAAGCGAATGTGGACTTGGGTTCAAAATTTCTGTTGTGTGTGATAAGTGTACTTCTCAATACATACCGTCATGCGATTTTATTAACCATTCTTTTTGAAAGTAATTGAAAGTTCGCATTAGCGATGCGTGTCATAGGCGTTGGTTATAAAGGTGCAAAAAAATGTTGCGCATTGATGGACTTCCCGCCATGGTTGGCTGAATCTACGTACTACATATTACTGGAGCATATTTGTGAAGCGAGTAAAAATATGGCTCAATTTTTTATGAAGAAGGCTTCTAAAGAAGAGATAAACTTGAATTCTACTACTAGTGAAAGTAAGAATCCTGATTTGATTGTGTCGGGTGATGGAACGTGGCACAAACGCGGATTTTCGTCTCTGTTTGGCGTCACATCGCTAATAGGACATTTTACGGGCAAAGTTCTTGACGTACTTGTAAAAAGTTCTTACTGCAAGGCTTGTGAAGTTTGGGAAGATGAAAAAGACACGGAAGAATTTGAAGAATGATATGAAACACACAAAGAAACTTGTTCGGCGAATCATATAGGCAGTGCGGAAAAGATGGAGGTCGATGCTGTAATCGAAATGTTTCGTCCTTCGTGGGAAAATCTTGAAGTGAGATTTTTGTATTACGTCGGGGATGGAGATTCAAAGACTTACTCTGGCATTGTTACAGCTGCTCCTTGTGGAGAAACTGTAGTGATGAAAAAAGAATGTGTTGGTCATATTCAAAAACGGATGGGCACCCGTATACGTTCGTGTAAAAAAATAATAAAGGACTCGGCGGTAAAGGGAAACTGACTGCTAAATTGATTGACCAATTATCTGTGTATTTTGGCAAGGCTATTCGTGACAACTCTGATTCGGTTGAAAAAATGAAGGATGCAATTTGGGCTACGCTCTATCACAAGATTTCAACCGACGAGAAACTGCAGCATCACAAGTGTCCGCGAGGTGCTGACTCGTGGTGCAAATATCAACAAGCAAAGGCCGAGAAGAAGTTGAAGTCTTTCAAACACGATTACACTGCGTTGCCGAAGCAAGTCTTCGATGCAATAAAACCTATTTATGAAAGTCTCACAAACGATGAATTGTTGCAAAGGTGCATTGAAGGTTTCACACAGAACAGCAACGAAAGTTTTAACCAAATCGTTTGGAAGATCATGCCGAAAACATTACCTGCCAGCTATACTACCGTCAGCATAGCCGCTTACATCGCTACCTGCACTTTTAACGAGGGTACATACGGTTTGCTAGCAGTCTTTGATGCCATGGGGATCAAGTTGGGACCACACGCCCACGCGTTCGCCAAGGCCGAAGATTGTATTCGAGTCGAGAAAGCTAACCGGCGATCCCTGGAAAACACTCGAGAGGCGAGGGTAGCTCGGCGGCAACTTAAAATGGCTTCAGATGCAATTAATAAAGCGCAGGAAGGCGAACTACCAGGTGTGTAAGTATGAAACCGCAATTTGCCCATAGGTGGCGCTAGATGTCGATGCAGTTACCGACACATCACGTCAGCGGTGTCTTGTTATTGTATTGATATCCGACAAAGATTTCCAACTCACAATAACACGAGTTTCATTCAGTAGCATTAGTTTATGAGAGATAAACATGTCGAGTTTTGTGCCAACAAATTACGATTTGCGGACAGCACTACTTTTCTGTTTTCATCTGAAGAAAACCGCAGCCGAATCGCATCGAATGCTTGTGGAGGCGTTTGGTGAGCATGCTCTCGGTAAAACACAGTGTTTCGAGTGGTTCAAACGGTTCAAAAGTGGCGATTTTGACGTGAGGAACGAAGAACGTGGAAGACCACCGAAAAAGTTTGAAGACGCTGACCTGCAAGCCTTGTTGGACGAAGACGACGCTCAAACACAACAACAACTGGCGGATCAGTTAAAGGTGACCCGAGAAGCCATCTCCCTTCGGTTGAAAGCCATGGGAAATATACAAAAGGTGGGGAAATGGGTTCCACATGAACTCAACGAAAGACAGCAGGAAAACCGCAAAACATCATGCGAAATGCTGCTCGCCAGGTTCAAAAGAAAGTCATTTCTCCATCGAATTGTGACTGGCGATGAAAAGTGGATATATTTCGAGAATCCTAAGCGCAAAAAGTCATGGGTTACTCCGGGTGAACCATCAACATCCACGGCAAGACCAAACCGCTACGGACGAAAGACAATGCTGTGTGTTTGGTGGGATCAGAAGGGCATAATCTACTACGAGCTGCTGAAACCTGGGGAAACTGTCAATACTCAACGCTACCGACAACAAATGACCGATTTGGATCGAGTTTTGCGTGAAACACGACCAGAATACCAACAAAGACAACACAAAGTGATTTTGCTGCATGACAATGCACCAGCACACAAAGCAAAACAGGTCCAGGAAACGATAGAGTCGTTCCGTTGGGAGATTCTTCAGCACGCGCCTTACTCACCGGACCTTGCCCCATCCGATTACTACTTGTTTGCATCGATGGGACACGCACTTGCTGAGCAGCGCTTTACTTCTTACGAAGATGTACGAAAATGGCTCGATGACTGGTTTCCCTCAAAAGAGCAACAGTTCTTTTGGCGCGGAATCCACAAATTGCCAGAAAGATGGGAAAAATGTATAGATAGCGACGGACAATACTTTGAATAAGTTACTTTGTATCATATCATTACAATAAACGTGTTTTTTCTGTATAAAAATTCCGGTTTCATACTTACACACCTGGTATATGGCCCAGGAATAGACGACTCTATGTAAGTTATAAAAAAAAATTTATCTGCATGCAAATCGTACTCAAAACTTTAAAAGTCGTTTTTCTCAAAACCATGTTTTCGAAGTCGGTGATCAATGTAATTCGAGAACGGCTTTACCGATCGGGTTGAAATTTATATCACTTCTTCTATACATAGTTTTCCTCCGGATGAACGAAGGATTTTTTTTTGGACAATTTTTTTTATAGTCAATTTTTATAAGTGAAATTTTGGTCAAAACAACACTTTTGACTTTCAACGTCCGCTATTTTGTGAAAAATGGAAATTTTTTAAAACCCTTCGTTCAACTGGAGCATTATATCATTAACTAACGATTCCCCCCTGTTTTGTTGGTTTCAGATAATCCGTCACAGCGTGAGAGTGATCACCGCAAAACCTGTTTTTTGCAGCGTCCTCGGCCATTGATACGTATCGGCTTATTTTGAAACATATTTCTTTAAAAAAATTATAATGTTTACATTAAATATATATCTTTTAAACGGAAGAACTTTTGTTGTAAATTATTTTATCGTTTGGTCGAAAAAAAAATCGGAAAAAAGGCCTTTTTTTAACGTTCCAACTAGACCTCACTCCGTAATTGGTCATCAACAGTCATTGATAGCCCAAATAGCGCGTCTGGAACCATTGAAAAATTCTGTGCGCAAGCGCTTTATACACACGGGTGCAGGGCCCAGTGAGCATGGATTGATTTGGCGACAGATTGATACATCATTCGACAGTCGGATTTTGACTGGTGCCATAATCAATCGCAACCATATCGAGCCGCGACAATTTCTCCAAGATGCTGGCGACATAGTGCTCCAACATGTGCTCTATCTACATGCACAATAGTGTCGAAGTTATTACCATCTTGAATGGTGAATTTGTGAGCGGTGATAAATATGACAATAAAAGTGTCAACACGCGAAATAGTGAACTATTCAAGACAACTAACTTAAGTAAGTGGTATGAGCAACGTGTTATGGAGCCTACTTTATCCATACTCGATGAATTTCAAGACCGTGAAAATGGTTGGGCGCTCCGGAAATAACTTAATCCTACAATAAATGTAAACAAGTTTAATCCAATGCGCGCTGGTTGCAACTTGCCCAATATCATACCCACATTATTCAACAGTGCGAAATCTACGAGACATTGAATTCCCAATGACGATTTACCAAATCAAGAAATTTTAACTTCAAAACAATCTTTCGACCAATGTATATACTACCACCATCAAAAAAGACATTGTTCCAATCCGTGTGACTCAGCAGAAGAACGAAAGACATATAAATTTGCTATATATTCACGATACTGAGGACAACAATGTGGGACATTTCGCATGCATCAAGAACCTGTCGGGGCTCGTCAGCGGACAACTGAGCACAAACAGCCATAAAAGATATATATGCGATCGGTATGTAGAAAGTTAATATATCTAATATGTATAGACGCTCGGACAAACAAAAATTTAAAAAAATTCTCATTCTTTTTATGCAGGTGTTTGCATTACTTCTCATCAGAGGATACATTGAAATCGCACGAGATTGATTGTGGAGCAATAAATGATTGTGCCATCCGACTCCCAAACAAAGCGAACAAATGGCCTACAATTCACGAACTTCAACCGGAAAGAGCGACATCCATTTATCGTGTATGATGATTTGGAGTGCGTCTTAGCGACGACTAGTGAGGAGACCGCGTATTCGGTACTATGTGTGCTGTTCATATGACGAATCGCTATCTTCGTATCACTCAAGTCGCATTACCGAACCCATAAAGTGGTTCGTTGAAGAGCTTAAAAATCTTGCGCTGCGCATAAAAGAATTTTTTTGTGACAATGTGCCAATGGTCCATTTAACACCGGGCGAATGGACAAGTTTTCGAAACGCTACTCAATGTCATATACAAATTCCTTTACAAATAATAGTTCCAAATTCGTATCGAGTAGGGACAAGTATTTTGAGGTATTTGAATTCATTGTAACCTGGGGTCGCATCCGTAGCATTGGAAACGGACGAAAATATAGGGAAAGGAGGCACGTCCACCAGAGGCAAAACCGGGGCCGAGCCCACAACAGGAATATAAAAGTCCAGATTAGCATAAAATACATACGTAAAAAAAAATTCTCAGCGATTGGAAAAATCGAAAGCCTTAAATTTCTAGATATCAGGGAGCATTTCCATCAATTACCCCCACATATACCGAAGGCAATAAAAAAAGTATACCTCTAAGGATATACATTTTTCATTTCTTTTAGTTAATGCGAGAAAAGTCAATGAATTAGCTCCTATATACCGAGATATATCATTTTTTCATTTTCAATTACATAAAAATGCAAAATGTTGATTGCTTTTTATTATTTTGAACGCCCTTTTTTGTGTTCAAGCAGTCTTCAAAAATGGTAATTATAAACATTTTTAAAATCGGCTAGGTATAACCTTAGTCATCGCTATTAGTCAAATGTCAAACGAAAAAATTGAAAATCAGTTGATAAGTTTTTGACCAGTCACTGGGGAAGGTCAAAAAAGTAGTTTCGAGAAAAACGCGCCCAAAGTTTTCATTCCGTTTTTCTTGATATAAAGTTGTTTTTTTTCTAGAATATTGATACTTACATTAAAATATCTAGTCCGGGCGATATGACGATTCTTCATCTTCATTATATTTCACAAAATAATAAGAGCCTGCACTCCATCTATTGTGAGTTACGCCACACCTGTAGGGACTGAGGGCACTAACCGGTCGCGCCACCTGTTCTCACTACCGTGACTGTAACACCGTCAATTTTCGGACTTGTAAATAAAAATGTTGCCAACATATTTTTGAATATATTTACTTTCAAGAATCATAAAAAAACAAATTTTTTTGTTTCTTCAAATTTTCCTTGGGGAAAGTGGGAAAGCTACTGCGCAAGTTCTTGCATAGTGACTTCCCCCTTTAACTGACATTTTGTATGGAAAGCTGTCAACTTGTAGCGGGTGCGATGGAGGAAGAGAGGAACTCCACTTCTTCCATCGCACCCGCTACAAACTGGTGACCCCGAGTCCAATGAGCAACGGCGTCGTAACGCGCTCGATGAGTAGTTCAAGCCCCGCGACGAACTCGCTGACAACAAGCCACGAGGAATTAGCAGCATCTTCAACGCGAACGGACGAACACCACCCGCTCAACATGCCATCAGTTAACCAAACAAACGTGCAACGCAACCTCAAACTGCCTCCCTTCTGGAAGACAAACCCAGCAATTTGATTCGCACAAGTGGAGAACGCGTTTGAACTCGCCGGCATAAACGATGACACGGCGAAATATCAGCACGTCACCTTGCACATAGACCAGTCCATACTACCATGCGTCTCAGACCTCCTGACGAAACCGCCAGTCGAAAACAAATACCCTGCGATAAAAAGCAGAATCCTGGGCATGTTCGAAGAAACCGCAGAATCAAAACTGCGACGACTTCTAAGAGGCACCATGTCAACAGACGAAAAGCCGTCAATCTTACTCCAGCGGGCAAGAAACCTCGCCGAAGGCCAACTGAGCGAACCAGCGCTGCGCACAGTGTTCCTCGAACACTTGCCGGAACACGTTCGCAGCATACTAGCAGTCAGCGAAGTACAAGGCATCAGCAAACTCACAGCGCAGGCTGACAAAATCGTAGAAGTCACCAGTCACTATGCTGCGACATCATCCAACAGTAACAACACTGGCCATCAGGTAATGTCCACAAATTACAACGATTCTAACAAAGGCAACAAAAACAAAGACATTCAAGAACAAATGAAAAATCTTCAAACTCAAGTAAACGAGATAGCAAGCACACTAAAAAAGCTCCTACAGCAAAGAGACCCCAGATCAAGATCGAGGTCCAATTCTCGCCCCAGAACACCGACAGACAGCGCACACTGCTACTACCACCGCAGATTCGGTGCCAACGCTCACAAATGCGCAGCGCCTTGCACGTTTGCACCAACAAACAAGCCGGAAAACTAGCAGTGCTGTCGTCCACAGAGACGGTCTGCGACAGCAACAACAACTTACCCGATAAAGAATACCGTCTCCTCATCGCTGATCCAATTCTCAACAACAAACCATTTTTAATCGACACAGGTTCCGTCGTGTCCATAATTCCACGGGCCAGGATTAAAGAAGCTCTACCAATCTCAAAAGTCAAACTGTGTGCAGCAAACGCAACGACGATCGACACATTCGGCATAATCCTACTAACGCTGAATCTCGGGCTCAGGCGAGCTTTCAAATGGCTGTTCATCATCGCAGAAGTACAAACAGCCATAATAGGAGCGGACTTCATCGTCCACTACGGACTAATTATCGACCTGAGGGGGCGATCGATCCTCGACCATTCAACATCGTTGAAAACCAGCGGCAAACTCCACGAGACGTCAATCCACAGCGTTTCAACGATCAGTGGCCACAGCTTTCCAGCAACACCCCACAGAAGGGAATTCGAAAATTCATGCATGAATTTATTGACATAACCAAAACATACCACGAATCGCGCAAAATTCCAGACTGCCACATCGCGCATCACATAGAAACCACAGGGACCCCAGTATCGGAACGCGTACGCAAACTCGCGGGGGAAAAACTAAAAGCAGCTCGAGACGAATTTAACGCCATGTTGGAACAAGGCATAATACGCCCATCGAAAAGCCCATGGGCCAGCCCACTCCTAACCAGGAAAAAGAAAACTGGAGACTAGAGACCGTGCGGAGACTACCGGAAACTGAACGCCCAAACTACACCAGACAGATATCCACCTCCGCTCATCCAGGATGTTTTTCCAAAAATCCACGGACAAAAGACCTTCAGCACGCTCGACCTCGAAAAGGCGTATCACCAGATTCCCATGGCCGAAAACGACATTCCAAAAACAGCAATAATAACGCCGTTCGGACTGTATGAATACCTGGTCATGCTCTACGGGCTACGGTGCGCAACCCAAACATTCCAAAGGTTCGTAGACACAATATTTCGAAACATCGACTTCGTATTTTGCTACATAGACGATATCCTCATCTGGGCTGACTCGGAAGAAGAACACCTGCAACGCCTCCGTACCGTGTTCGAAATCCTAAAGAAACACGGGCTCAAGATCAATGCTAACAAATGCAAAATAGCGCAAAAAGAGGTTACTTACCTGGGATACACGATCAACGAGCACGGCTACAAACCACCACAGGAACGGATCGACGCCATCTTCAATTATCCAAAGCCCACGACAATCAAAGAGCTCCGCACTTTTCTGGGTATGTTGAACTACTATCGAAAAAGCATACGAAACGCGGCGCACATACAATCACCACTGACCACCTTCCTAAAGTCCTCAAAGAAAAATGATAAAAGGAAAATCCAGTGGACACCCGAATCAGAAAGTGCCATCAATTCATGCAAAAGCGTCCTCGAATCAATCGCCATCACAGCGTTTCTCGCGCCATCTGCACCGATAGCATTATGCACAGACGCATCCAACACGGCAATAGGCGCAACACTGGAACAGGAGATCGACAATGCGTGGGAACCAGTTGGATTTTTCTCCCGAAAACTAACCCCAACCAAACAAAACTACTCAATGTACGACCGAGAGCTACTAGCCATCTTCTCGAGCATCAAGCACTTCCAGCACCTCCTGGAATGCCGAGAATTTCACATCAAGACCGATCACAAGCCCATAACATACGCTTTCGCACAAAAAGCTGAAAAAGCATCGCCTCGACAACAGCGCCAACTAAGCTACATCTCAGAGTTCTTCACCGACATCAGACACGTCAAAGGAAATGACAACACAGTAGCCGACGCACTGTTAAGGATCGAGGCCATCGAGATGCCAACGATATTAAGTGCGAAAGAAATCCAAAAGGCACAAGAAGACGACGCAGAACTTAAGGATCTACTAGATCAAGCAACATCCTTAAACCTACAACGTCTCACGATCGAACCCAACGTCTCAATTTACTGCGACATCTCCACCGGTACAGTGAGGCCATAATTACCTGCCAAAAAATGCAGCAAAGAATGCCTCGACTGCCAACGTGCCAAAGTCCACAGACACAATAGGATTCCACCCAAAAACATTGAAGTACCGGACTCACGATTCAACCACGTGAACTTGGATATCATCATCCTTCCTGAGGTCGACAGATACCGATACTGCCTAACAATGATCGACAGATTCTCGAGGTGGCCAGTAGCCGTACCACTTAAGGACATAACAGCGGCAACAATAGCCATCGCTTTCTTCAATCACTGGGTAAGTTACTACGGAACACCGCTCACCATCACAACTGATCAGGGAGCCCAATTCAAATCAGCGCTATTCAAGGCACTGAACAATTTCATTGGAGCCAACAAGATCCGAACATCGCCGTATCATCCAGCCTCAAATGGCATCGGACCCTCAAGGCAGCACTCATGTGCAAACCGGCCATTCCATGGACAAGCCTTCTTTCCTCGGTCATGCTGGGACTGCGGACCAGATACAAAGAAGATCTAAAAGCATCGCCAGCGGAAATGATCTACGGAACTACCCTACGCATTCCAGGTGAGTTCTTCGTACAACAAGAACCACAAGAACAAGACCAACGCCCACCTCACACCATCGCAAAACGCAATTATTCCTCTCCAAAGATATAGACACCTGTACGCACGTGTTTGTACGGAATGACCATGTGAGGGCGCCCCTGGAGCCGCCATACAGGGCCGCCTACGAGATCCTGAAACGAACAAACAACAAATTAATGGAAGTTGACATCGACGGGAAACCCAAACAGATCTCAATAGAAAGACTGAAGCCGGCCTTTACCGCACAAGAAGAGATCACACCGGAAACAGATATCACCAAGCCGGAAACTGCTCAAGAAAAGATACAAAATACTCAGCCAGAAGCACCAAAACACGTAAGCTTCAACACTAAGGGGGGAGTGGCTGTGGCACCCTCGCTTCTCCGGAACACGATCAGCAGCGCCACAACGCGGACGCAAAGAAGGAAGCAAACGTTAGTTCCCCGGGAAAACTGAGCTCCCTTCTCCCTTACGAGAAAAAGGCGCGTACCCTCTCGTCCACCACACCGGTAGCCATCTTGCACGCCTCGTGCCTTATTCGAAGTCTTCCGTTTCTCCGCCGCGCTTCTTGCCAAAATTAAATATTGTAGTGTGTGTTAAATAAATCATATATTGTCTAAGAAGTGGAGTTCCTCTCTTCCTCCATCGCACCCACTACAAACTTTTCACTGTAACATTGCGCGCCAATTTTAAATTCAAAACTTGAACATGGAGAAATGATGCTATTTCTGGCAGTTCTCTACGGATATACATTTTTCATTGCCTGCAGTTAATGTAAGAACAATTCATGAATTCACTCCTGTATACCGAGAAGTATTAATTTTTCCATATTTCAGATTGCTGCGAAGTAATCAATGTTTTCGGCTCTGCAGTCTTATTTTGAAAAGAGTAAAAAAAATACTTTTGTATTGCAGGACGAGAAAATCGTGCTGAATAGCGGGCCCAGGAGGGGCGCACTCTAAACATCATGGCGCAACTGAACGTGCTCGCCGTCCAACATTATATGCGGCGAGGAGGGCGCTTGTCGCCATATTTTTGGCGTGAAGGTCATGGTCAAGGCGGCGGGGCGGCATAAGAAACTAAAATGAGATAAAAAGCAAGAAGTGAATTAGAGAGTTCCACTGCTTCCAGAGGCCTTTTCCCGAAACAAACTTAACACATTTATGTGCAGCATAATTGCAACAATGTTTTTACAATTCATTTCGACTTTCATGATTTTTTAAAAGTTATTGATATTTCATTCAGAAATTTTTTTGTGGAATATGAAATCCTTTTTTCAGTACAAACATTTGTAGAGTTACCTCTATTTGTAAGGCCCTTAGACGAATGTTTGTCCGGAAGACCCCAAAGTATGATCCAAAGATAAGAGAAAATAATTTTTTCGTTCTCAACCCATATATTTTACTAGCTTTCCACCTGCAGCTCCGCTCGCGCAGACGTTTATGCTCTTTAATTAAATGTGCTACTGAAATATTTCATAACGGTACATGTATAATTGTGTTGAAGAGCACTGATACTAACAAGGAAACCGTTTCCGGTGTCCCCCTCCGATTCCGTTCCTTTTTTAATATGTTATTTTTTATCGAAATCTAAGAGACACGTATTTTTTTATCGAAGGAAAAACAGTTCTCGGGCTGAAACTCACCCTCAAAGTATGGCACCCTCCGAGCGACTTTTGCAGTTTCGCATAGTTCCAACCAAGATATTCGAATGAAACCAATTCGAGAAAAATGCTTATAGCGAATAATGAAAAATGCGCCTATTCCGATTCTGCGTGGGTAAATAGGGGTGAATTTATAGGGGTTGAAAGGAAAACAATTCGTATAACTCGAAAACTTTTTTTTTCATTCCCATGAAACCAATTGCATTCAAGAGAGCTAAAAAAGGAGATAACATAGGATTCTGCGTTAAAAAAAAATCTTTGAGGGTGACCATCCCTGTACAATAACATTTCAGGTGTTCCTCTCCGATTTCGTTGTTTTTTGAATATGTTATTCTTCATCGAAGTCAGAGAGATACGTATTTTTTTCATCGGCGGCAAAACATTTTTAACTCACCCAACTGTGAGTTAAAAATGTTTTGCCGCTTGAGTTAAAAATGTTTTTCGTTGCAAAACTCACCCGTGAGTTTTGCAACGAAAATGCAAAACTCACCCGTGAAGTGACTTATGCATTTTCGTTATGATTCGATTCGAAATTTAATAGGGATTGAAATCGAAATTTGTAAAAATGAATTCTTATTTCATTTCAACAAAGCCATCTGAATTTAATAGATTTATATAACGTAGGAGATACCTGTTCTTGCATTTTCCGGACAAACATCGTTCTAGGGCGCACACTACCCTCATATAATACCATGCTTGGTGTCCCCATCCTATATTGTTCCGCCTGATCGATGGTGTTTTTCATCCAAATGTACGTGACGCAAATCATTCAATCTCCCGGCCAATTATGTAAAATAGACGTATTCCTATTTCGACGCCATACATTTTTACAAACTTATGCGGATTAAAAGGTTAACGACTTCATACCATAAACACGATGACACTGGAAACAGTTTCCTTGAAAGTTTCAAGTGAATCTGACCAGATATTCATTTTACCATACAAACATTGCTACCCCCTTTTCCCCTTAAGGATTGAATTTCCAAAAACGATGAAGTTTAATTAAATGTATCTAGGTGCAGTTATACTAAGTTTCAAGTAAATCTTCTGATCAGATTTTTTAAATTATCTATACAAATTCTGCCACCCCTTTTCTCCCCTTAGGGGTTGAATTTCTAAAAATACTGCAACACCTGTTTCATTAGTTGTGTCGAGAAGCACGAATACCAAATTTGAAGTAAATTCGGAGTGTGCGTGAACTTCAGTTGAAACAGTAGAAATATTGATAATATTGTAGCTTTTACTTGCCGAGAATTGTTTTAGAAAAATTGGAAAAAACTACTTTTTTAATCCACATTTCACAGAAATGCTGCGTGCAATGTTGATTTTTTTGTAAATATTCTCAAATTTTTATTTTTTTCATTTTAATTACCATCACATATAAACTATACATGTTCTAGCTAAAAAATGTGTGAACTTTTTTGCAAATCAAAGTCTACGGGAAGCTATACTGCACGCCGATTCGCAACTCCCGCGGCGACCTTGCTGTAACACTCTGCCACAGCTCCGCCATTTTTATGATGAGTTAATTTAAAAAAATTGTCTTCTATACTTAAATATACTATTAAAGTATACCTAAACGTTGTCCCCTGAAAAGTCAGGAATTTTCAGATTGCTAATGCATGAAGTTCAAAGACCCCATATAACGGTATCGGGCCCGATATTTCACAAGCCCGATATTCCGCTCGACTCAGCCGGAAAAACGCCGAATCGCAATCGAACGATTCGAACGTCCTCGAACGATTGGTTGCGAAAACCCGAGTAAACAATTAGCCGAAATATTCAACCAAAAGGCAGTCTTCGGCTAGAAGCTGAAGAGGTCGGTCTCAAGGCATAAAAAAGAATTGTAATTTTGTTGCCTAATTTTTAATAAAATATAAGTTGTTCAAATTGCAATATCCCGAATTGGAGATTTACTCGGAACGGGAAAAGTCCCCACATATCCTCGCCCTCGAGCTACCGACAACTCACGGTGTCAATTTGCTCGAGAGCGAAATTCTGAGCTCTCCGCGCATCGTCAGAAGCCGGGGCACAGCATTGGTGGCAGCGGTGGGATTCCCGCAATTGGGGATACCGCAACTTTGCATTCCACAACGTGAAAAAAAAATGAAACATCCTATCCAAAGTACAAAATAAACTAAACGCAGCAAGTGCTAAGAAGCAGCTCAACGAGTTATCCGATCGACGACCGTCGAACCGCCCAAATAAAAAGTAAAAGTGCGGCGTAAGCAAACGCCCGAGTCAATCGTACAGAGCTGTCCGAAAGCAACCAGATCCCGAGGATCATCGATACCAGACCGACCTAAGGACGAAGACTCACCAAATATCTTCTACGACGGAACAACAAAGCGCAAGAGAACAGCAAACCAAAGCAACACGACAACAGGGAACAACACTAGCAATTTCCTGCCAAACAGCTACGAGAACGAGGTCAACATCTTGTGAACAACCGACTACGAAGCATCGATCAACATGAGGCGCATCATCGTACTGTAAGTGACGGAACATTTATTAAAAACACCCTCCAAAGCCAAACAATTGAACTTTAATGTCAAACGAAGACGAGCGTCGTAAATAATACCGATTACCGGGTAACAACAAATTATCGCGTTCATTAAATTCAATTTTCGACGAACTCATTGCGAGAGATAGTCGCGAAAATCAAACAGTCGAACAAGAACTACAGGAACCTAGGAAAAAGCGATTTCGATCCGCAACAAGTTTAGACGAAAGTCTGAACTTGTTAGGACTTGTTGATAGGAAAAAAATTGGACCATTTTCGCTCGATATGGTAACGGCGACGAACGTACATAGGCCAAGACAAGAAAACCGCAACGACAGCGAAAAAAGGAAAACAATTGGGTCATTTTCGGTCGATATGGTAACGGCAATGAACGAAGACAAAAAACGCAACATCAGTAAAATAATCGAAACATCGAATACAGGTCCGTTCAAAAGAAAAAAATACAAGGAAGAAAATAAAATCGTACTGGATAACGATGATCAATTCTGGAGGAGCCGCTAGTGACTTCCACATTGCGTCTCCCCAGGCCAAAGACAAAATCCTCACGTTGAAAGAAGAATCCTCACGAAGAAATCAAAGGAGATTCGAACTTAAACCCAGAAGAAAAATTCCTACGCGAATTCGCCGACGCATACGCTGACGTCTTCCACTTAGAGGAAGAGCCGCTTGGGTGCACCGCTATAGTGCAGCACCGCATAAGCGTACGACCAGGGGCAACGCCAATAAAAATTCGTCCGTACCGATTACCAGAACTTCACAAGCAAGAAGTGATGGCACAGACAAAAGAGGTGCTAAAAAACGAAATAATTCGACCGAGCAAGAGACCATGGAATGCTCCTCTACTCGTCGTTCCAAAAAAGCCTGACGCCGACGGAAACATACGCAAGAGAGTGGTAGTAGACTTCCGAAAACTAAACGAAGCAACGGAAGGAGACTCGTATCCATTGCCCAATATCACTGAAATATTGGACCAATTGGGACAGGCTAAATACTTCACGACTCTCGATTTGGTATCGGAATTTCATCAAATCCCAATGGCCGAAAAAGACAAGGAGAAAACCGTTTTCTCCACTCCTCTTGGACATTACGAGTACAACCGAATGCCATTTGGATTGAAAAACGCCCCACCAACCTTTCAAAGGCTGATGGACGCTGTATTGCTGGATTACAATGACTAAAATGCTACGTATATCTCGACGATACAGTAGTGTACGGATCATCGTTCGAAGAACATAACAAAAGGCTGACAGAAGTATTCGATCGACTGAGAGAAGCCCAATTAAAGGTTCAACCTATGAAATGTCGATTTCTGCGAAAAGAAACCCAGTACTTGGGACACATTATTACCGAAGTGGGAGTAAACCCCGATCCGGAAAAAATAGAGGCTGTACAACGGTTTCCAGCCCCAAGAAACGTAAAAGAGGTTCAATCATTTTTGGGACTAGCCGGATATTACCGAAAATTCATACAGGATTTTTCAAAACTCTCAAAGCCGTTAACAGAACTGAGCAAGTAAGAAAACAATTCATTTGGGACGAAAACTGCGAACAAGCTTCCCAAGAATTAAAGGAAACTCTCAGCACCGCACCGATCCTGCAGTATCCGGATTTCGAAAAACCCTCCGTGGTGACAGCTGATGCCTCTGACAAGGCAATTGGCGCGATTTTATTGCAAGGGAAGATCGGAGAAGATCTATCCATCTGTTACCCGAGTCGTACTCTGAACAAGGCAGAAATGAACTAATCAACAACGAAAAAGGAAATGCTAGCAATAATTTGGGCAGTAGCGCAATTCCGACCATACATTTATGGAACAAATTTCACCATCGTGACGGATCATAAGCCCCGCACTTGGCTTTTCAACGTAAAAGATCCAGGATCGCGACTGATGTGCTGGAGAATAAAGATAGAGGAGTCCAACTATACCATCGAGTGTAAGGCTGGCAAGAAGAACACGAATGCGGATGCTTTAAGCCGTATGAATGCATTAAAGTTGACAGGGCAAGCATCCGAGGCGGCGGTACGTCACAAGGACGCCGAGAAGCGTGGTAGACGATGGCCGCGGAAGGCCCCCCGCTCCACGCCACCGCCGGCAGCGTCAACAGACCCGAGCCATGATAGCCGTGGTCAGCTGGTCCCGCGAGCACGTGGCCGGCCGAGAAAAACAATGCAGCCCGCTGGAGAGGAACGCCCGCGCAAGGCGACAGAGGCCCGCACGAGCGAGAGCGAACCGCCACTCCCACCAGTGGAGGCGAACCGGGCGGCAGGCCCGAGCGGAAAAGAGAAGGAAATAGAAAAAGACTCGAGCGCAAGCGAGACAACAAGCGACAGCGAGACAGAGACGGAAATAGGAAATCGAGAGTGCCCGAGTGAGGAGGAGCGAAGCACGATTCTGCAAGAATACCACGACGCTCCTCTTGGAGGACACCCAGGCGGAAAAAGGATGAAACAACGAATAAAGATAAAGTACAGCTGGCCGGGAATGAATAACGAAATAGAAAACCACGTAAAATCATGCATGCTCCCATGACTATTACCGACACACCCAAAGACACCATTCGACAAATGTGCAGTCGATATAGTAGGCCCCTTACCCGAGACCGAAGCCGGGAACAAATACATCCTGACTTTTCAAGACGCATCGTCCAAGGATAACGCAGCTATACTGGTAAAAACTCAAGAAGCCAAGGAAGTAGCCAAAGGATTTGCAACTCAAATTGTTTGCAAGTACGGCACTCCAAAATAATTATTATCAGACCAAGGAACGAATTTTCTGAGCGAAACTTTCAAGGCGATGTGCCAATTATCCCGATTAAAAAAGATTCAAACGACGGCATATCATCCCCAATGAAACGGAGCATCGGAGCGTTCACACCGAACTCTCGCAGAATACCTGAAATGTTCCATTAAAGAAGATCAAACGGATTGGGATGAGTGGGTGCCATACGCGATGTTCACGTACAATCCCACTCCGCACACAGCGACATGTTTCACTCCGGACGAGTTGGTGTTTGGAAAGCTAGCCGATTTACCGTCGGCGCTTAAAGAAGCACCACGAAAGACGTACTCATACGACGATTATGTCACCGAGTTACGCGAACGGCTTCGAGCCACATAGAACGTGGCGAAAGAGCGATTGGAAAAAGGAAAAGAAAGGGTAAAGGAGGGGCATGCTATCACCGCTGTTACGGTGGAGTACCGCCCCGGCGACTGAGTCCTCCTGCACGACACTACTATACGCTGAGGCTGATCAGCGAAGCTTTCCCCTAAGTGGATAGGGCCTTGCATCATACGCAGCAAAGATCCCGACGTAAACTACATTATCGGCCGTGGACGTAAGACAGTCCGGGTACATGTAGACCGGATTAAACCCTACGGTACCCACTGACCGGTAGAGCAGGAGGGACTACTCGCCTGGCCCGCGGAGGCCCGCGAGCGGCCCACGAGGCGTAGATCGACACCTCGCCGTCTCGCGCCGTTGCCAAGAAACGGCCGAGCGGCCATCGTCACGCGACGGATTCGCGCACGGGAGGCGAGCTGCCACCCGTTTAAAAAAATGATAAAAAGAAACAAAATAAAATATTTATAC
Source organism: Ophion slaviceki (assembly GCA_944452715.1). Lineage (NCBI taxonomy): Eukaryota > Metazoa > Arthropoda > Insecta > Hymenoptera > Ichneumonidae > Ophion > Ophion slaviceki. Next base: position 35,535 of record CALYCA010000516.1, on the reverse strand, counting down.
AGGGTGATTCAATACAGGTCGTGCATCCGGCAACTACCGATTCTGGACGATGTTCAAACGAAGCTACTTAGCCGAATTTTTTAATTCGTAATAGCTTTTAAATGGGATCAATAGAATTATGGAATTCTAGGCCAATCAGAATCGCCGTTGCGTACACGTTAGGAGATGCCTCAGTGCCGGGTTATCAAGGCACCGATTCTAAACTTTGAAAAAGTGGCAGAGTTCAGACGGAATTTCATTTCGTGAATGCGAGAAGTTCTTTTGTTCGAACCGAAGTTAGCTGTCCTTCTCTATCAAATGATGAAGCAACGAGTGATCGGCGTTTGTCACATGTGCAATGAATTATGCTGCGACGTCCAGTTCTTTCATTAAATCGATATTTTTATCCAAACATACGTAGATTTTAGGTTTTTGGATAATTCGAATGGGATAAATAAGTCATATGATGTAACGCTCGGTCCCGGCGATTTATTTGATGAACTGTCCCGTCGATTAAACCTTCGTGAACGATAAAAAAACGAATCTAGAAATATAGAATGCGCATTGCTGAGTTTTAAATGTTTCAGAGAGTTGCAAATAATTGCTTGACAAAATAGGAGAGAAAGATTTTGCTGATCGCAACCCAAATTAAAAATGCACAAAAAATACACAGAAAAAAGTTGGCTACTATCGGATAAGGGAAAAAAAGGAATTGAAAAAGACTCGGATGTTAAATGGAATACCCTCTGCAATCAGAGATCATTGCGCAAAACATTGGTTTCATTTCTTTTCGTAGCCTAGTACGATGGTAGCTGTTCGGAAACGCTTTTTTGAGCTTTGATGGGCGTATATTTTAAAAATTATTCAAAGGAAACCAATCCGACCACTGTAAATATGATTCCAATAAACAAAGGTGAAGCATTATTTGAATAAATGGTCTTGCATATTGGATTCGTCTCGATACTGGAAAAAATTATTGTATGCGTATTTATCAAAGTTAATGGAAAATAAAAGTCGGATCTCATGGAAATCTCCGTTTGGATCAATGTTTTTTCCAGTTGGGAATAAATACAAGTGCGAAAGCAAGTGGTCTCGTTGTGGAACAATCTCTACAAACAGAAGACATTAAGCAAGACATTGGTTTTATTTCTTTTCATAGTCCACTGCAGCAGTAGTAGTTCTGAAACGATATTCTCGATATCGAAGGAGGTAAATTTTTAGAATCATGCATAGGAAACGAGTCCAAACAATGTAAACCTTTTGAGGTTGATGATGCGCCTCGATCCAATGAAAAAAACGATTGAAACAGACGTATTTATCAACGTTAAATCTCATGTGAATTTCTCTTCGAATCTACGACATTTACATCGGGGAACGAATCCGAGTCCGCATGCAAGTGTTTCTGTTGGGGAATAATCCCTACAAACTGAGAACGCCGCGCCGAACATCGAATTTATTTACGTTCATATTCAACAACAGCAGTAGTAGTCCTCAATGGCTATTTTCATGCCGAGGGTGATACATTTTAAAAAATCACCCACTGGGAATGAATCCGAACAGTCTCAAGGTTAATTAAACACAGTCTCGATAATTAAACACAAAACAGAATTTGAATGGACCGTTTTTCGTATTGGATTCGTCTCGATCCGATAAAAAAAAAGCACTTGAAACAGCCGTATTTATCAACATCGAATCTCATGTGAATTTCTGTTCGAATCGACGACTTTTGAATTGGGACACAAATCCAAGTCCGCATGCAAGTGTTTCTGTTGTGGAATAATCCCTACAAACTGAGAACGCCGCGCCGAGCATCGGATTCGTTCACGTTCATAGTCTACAGCAGCAGTAGTAGTCCTCAATAGCTATTTTCGTGCCGAGGGTGATATATTTTCCAAAATCACCCACTGGGATCGAATCCGAACAGTCTCAAGGTTATTTCGATAATGAAACACAAAACTGAATTTGAATGGACAGTTTTTCATTTTGGATTCGGATTCGTTCGGATTCGGTCCCAGTGGGTGATTTTTTAAAATGTATCACCGTCTGCACGAAAATAGAAATTGAGGACTACTACTGCTGCTGTGGACTATGCACGTGAACGAATCCGATGCTCGGCGTGGCGTTCTCAGTTTGTAGGGATTATTCCACAACAAAAACATTTGCATGTCGACTCGGATACGTTTCCCGATTTAAAAGTCGTCGATTCGAACGAAAATTCACATGAAACTCGACGTTGATAAATACGCCTCTTTCAACCGTTTGTTATTTATCGGATCGAGACGAATCCAATATGAAAAACGGTTCATTCAAATTCTGTTTTGTGTTCCATTATCGAAATAACCTTGAGACTGTTTGGATTCATTCCCGGCTGGTGATTTTTAAAATGTTTTACTCTCAGCACGAAAATAGCCGCTGAGGACTACTACTGCTGCTGTGGACTATGAACGTGAACGAATCCAATGCTCGGCGCGGCGTTCTCAGTTTGAAGGGATTATTCCACAACAGAAACACTTGCATGCAGACTCGGATTCGTTTCCCGATTTGAAAGTCGTTGATTCGAACGTAAATTCACATGAGATTCGACGTTGATAAATAGGCCTGTTTCAACCGTTTTTCTTTTATCGGACAAAGACGAATCCAATATGAAAAACGGTCCATTTAAATTCTGTTTTGTATTTCATTATCGAAATCACCTTGAGACTGTTCGGATTCTTTCCCAGTGCGTGATTTCCTACAATGTTTCACACTCCGCATGAAAATAGCCGTTGAGGACTACTACTGCTGCTGTGGACTGTGAACGTGAACAAATCCGATGCTCGGCGAGGCGTTCTCAGTTTGTAGGGATTATTCCACAAAAGAAACACTTGCCTGCAGACTCGGATTCGTTTCCCGATTCACAAGTCGATTCGAACCGAAATTCACATGAGATTCGACGTTGATAAATACGCCTTTTTCAACGGTTTTTTTAATCGAATCGAGACGAATCCAATATGAAAAACGGTCCATTTAAATTCTCTTTTGTGTTTCATTATCGAAATAACCTTAAGACTGTTCGGATTCGTTCACAGTGGGTGATTTTTAAAATGTTTTACCTTCGGCACGAAAATAGCCCTTGAGGACTACTACTGCTGCTGTGGACTATGAACGTGAACGAATCCAATGCTCGGCGCGGCATTCTCAGTTTGTAGGGATTATACCAGAACAGAAATACTTGCATGCAGACTCGGACTCGTTTCCCGATTCAAAAATCGTCGATTCGAACAGAAATTCTCATGAGATTTGACATTGATAAATACCCCTGTTTCTACCGTTTTATTTTTTATTCGACCGAGACGAATCCAATACGAAAAACGGTCCATTCGAATTCCGTTTGTGTTTCATTTTCGAAATAACCTTGACACCGTTCGGATCCGTTCCCAGTGGGTGATTTAAAAAAATGTATCACGCTCGGCAAGAAAATAGCCATTGAGGACTACTCCTGATGCTGTGGACTATGATCTTGAACGAATCCGATGGTCGGCGCGGCATTCTCAGTTTGTAGGGATTATTCCACAACAGAAGCACTTGCATGCAGACTCGGATACATTTCCCGATTTAAAAGTCGTCGATTCGAACAGAAATTCACATGAGATTTGACGTTGATAAGTACGCCCGTTTCAACCGCTTTTTTTTAAATCGAATCGAGACGAATCCAATATGAAAAACGGTCCATTCCAATTCTGTTTTTCGTTTCATTATCGAAATAACCTTGAGACTGTTCGGATTCGTTCCCAGTAAGTGATCTTTTTAAATGTTTCACCCTCGGCACGAAAATAGCCGTTGAGGACTACTACTGCTGCTGTGGACTATGAACGTGAATGAACCCGATGCTCGGCGCGGCGTTCTCAGTGTGTAGGGATTATTCCACAACAGAAACACTTGCATGCAGACTCGGATTCGTTTCCCGATTTACAAGTCGTCGATTCGAACGAAAATTCAGATGAGATTCGTTGTTGATAAATACGCCTGTTTCAACCGTTTTTTTATCGGATCGAGACGAATCCAATATGAAAAACGGTCCATTACAATTCTGTTTTGAGTTTCATTATCGAAATAACCTTGATACTGTTCGGATTCGTTTTCAGTGGGTGATTTTCAAAAATGTTTCACCCTCGGCACGAAAATAGCCGTTGAGAACTTCTACTGCTGCTGTGGACTATGAACGTGAACGAATCCGATGCTTGGCGCGGCATTCTCAGTTTGTAGGGATTATTCCACAACAGAAACACTTGCATGCAGACTCGGATTCGTTTCTCGATCTAAAAGTCGATTCGAACAGATATTCGCATGAGATTCGGAGTTGATAAATACGCCTGTTTCAACGGTTTTTTTTTATCGGACCGAGACGAATCCAATATGAAAAACGGTCCATTCAAATTCTATTTTGTGTTTCATTATCGAAATAACCTTTAGACTGTTCGGATTCGTTCCAAGTGGGTGATTTTTAAAAATGTATCACCCTTGGCACGAAAATAGCCATTGAGGCCTACTACTGCTGCTGTGGATTATGAACGTGAACGATTCCGATGCGCGGCGCGGCGTTCTTAGTTTGACGAAATTATTCCACAACAGAAACACTTGCATGCAGACTCTGACTCGTTTCCCGATTTAAACGTCGTCGGTTCGAACGAAAATTCACATGAGATTCGACGTTGATGAATATGCCTGTGTCAACCGTTTTTTTTTTTCATCGGACCGAGATGAATCCAATATGAAAAAACGGTCCATTTCAATTCTGTTTTGTGTTTCATTATCGAAATAACCTTGAGACTGTTCGGATTCTTTCCCAGTGGGTGATTTTTTTAAATGTTTTATCCTCGGCACGGAAACAGCCGTTGAGGACTACTACAGCTGATGTGGACTATGAACGTGAACGAATCCGAAGCTCGGCGCGGCGTTCTTAGTTTGTAGGGATTATTCCACAACAGAAACACTTGCATGCAGACTTGGATTCGTTTCCCGATTTAAACGTCGTCGATTCGAACGAAAGTTCACATGAGATTCGACGTTGATTAATACGCCTTTTCAACCGTTTGTTTTTTATCGGATCGAGACGAATTCAAAATGAAAAACGGTTCATTCAAATTCTGTTTTGTGTTTCATTATCGAAATAAGCTTTAGACTGTTCGGATTCGTTCCCGGGGGTTATTTTTAATAATGTATCACCCTCGGCACGAAAATCGCTACTGAGGACTACTACTGCTGCTGTGGTCTATGAACGTGAACGAATTCGTCCTCGGCGCGGCGTTCTCATTTTGAAGGGATTATTCCACAACAGAAACACCTGCATGCAGACTCGGATTCGTTTCCCGATTTAAAAGTCGTCGATTCGAACGAAAATTCACATGAGATTCAACGTTGATAAATACGCCTGTTTCAACCGTTTTTTTTTATCGGATCGAGACGAATCCAATACGAAAAACAGTCCATTCCAATTCTATTTTGAGTTTCATTATCGAAATAACCGAGACTATTCGGATTCGTTGCCAGGGGGTGATTTTTTTAAATGGTTCACCCCCGGCTCGAAAATAGCCGTTGAAGACTACTACTGCTACTGTGGACTATGAACGTCAACGAATCCGATGCTCGGCGCGGCGTTATCAATTTGTAGGGATTATTCCGGAACAGAAACACTTGCATGCAGACTCGGATTCGTTCCCCAATTTAAAAGTAGATTCGAACATAAATTCACATGAGACTCGACGTTGATAAATACGCCTGGATCAACGGTTTTTTTATGGGATCGAGACGAATTCAATATGAAAAACGGTCCATTCCAATTCTATTTTGAGTTTCATAATCGAAATAACCTTGACTGTTCGGATTCGTTGCCAGTGGGTGATTTTTAAAAATGTTTCGCCCCCGGCACGAAAATAGCCGTTGAGGACTACTACTGGTCCTGCGGACTATGAACGTGAACGAATCCGATGCTCGACGCGGCATTCTCAGTTTGTTGGATTATTCCACAATAGAAACACTTGCATGCAGACTCGGATTTATTTCCCGATTTGAAAGTCGTCGATTCGAACGAAAATTCACATGAGATTCGACGTTGATAAATACGCCCGTTTGAACCTTTTTTTTTATCGCACCGAGACGCATCCAATATGAAAAACGGGCGATTTAAATTCTGCCCTGCGTTTCATTATCGAAATAACCTTGAGACTGTTCGGATTCGTTCCCAGTGGGTGATTTTTAAAATGTTTTACTCTCGGCACAAAAATAGCCGTTGAGGACTACTTCTGCTGCTGTGGACTATGAACGTGAACGAATCCGATGCTCGGCGCGGCGTTCTCAGTCTGTAGGGATTATTCCACAACAGAAACACTTGCATGCAGACTTGGATTCGTTTCCCGATTTAAAAGTCGTCGATTCGAACGAAAATTCACATGAGATTCGTTGTTGATCAATACCCCTGTTTCAACCGTTTTTTTTTATCGGACCGAGACGAATCCAATATGAAAAACGGTCCATAGTAGTAAGGGGGCTACTATGGCGACCCCCCTCCTATCCCCACTCCTCGGCCCGTAGTGCGGGCAACCGAGGTGGGTGTATAAGTGGGGGAAAATTGTGGTGGCTCGCCATAGCGCCCCACGACGATTGAGAAGTGAAGAGGAAAGAGGCTGTTGTACTTACGTGCGTGTGTCGCTTCTTCTGCGGAGTCAGCAAACGCCTCGGTATAGGGACTATGGGGATTTTGAAGTGAAAAAAAAAGTCAGCAATATAATGGGATTTTTTATTTTTAAAAACAAAACCATTATATGTATCAGCTAAAACCACGGCATTCGCGCTGGGGAAAAGGGCTGGTAGCCACCACAGCCTTGCATGGCTGAGCCACCAGCGACTCAGCCCCAAAATGTCAGCTGGTTGCCAGCCCCACTCCACCATTTCTAGAGAGTCGGCATCCTCGGCCCAGAGGGTGTCGACGGCTGCCCGCAGCTCCGCTCGCCGTCTCCTCACTCCGACGGCATTGGCAACGAAATTCCGCCGCCACGAGCAAAATCGCCTCGGTTGTCTCACGCTCCGACGAGGCCGCGACGCCTGTAAATAAATTTAAAAAACATTATTTTTAAATATCAAAGGAGAGAGAGAGAGAGAGAGAGAGAGAGAGAGAGAGAGAGAGAGAGAGAAATGACCCCGCTGTGTTTAGCGTGATAGAACTCTCTCTCTATATAATGCTGCATACACAAGGGGAGGAAGTATAGCTATACCGTATGACCGCGCAACGCAGGCACGCGCGGTGAGAGAGAGAGCCGTCTATATAGTAGGAAAGAGAGAGGGCGTACATATATAGCGTAAAGACGATATGATTAAGATGTGTCACCGTGTCTATGCCCTGAGAGTGCGACATATATATATATATATATATACCCTCTCTTTCCTACTATATAGACGGCTCTCTCTCTCTCTCTCTCTCTCTCTCTCTCTCGCCGTGCGACGCGTATCTGCGTTGCACAGTCATAAGGTATAGTTATACTTCCTCCCCCCACCCGTGTATGCAGTATTATATAGAGAGAGAGTTCTTTAGCACTAAACGCCGCGCTGTCTTTTTTCACTTTATATATATATATATATTGAGACGTTTCGCGTTTTCGCGAAAGCCTGCTTTTCGTTCTCGGGGATTCGTTCCTGCGAATATCCCAGAAAACGAGGGTGTGCGGCGATTTGTTTGCCGCAAGATAGAAAAAGGGTTCCCGTAGCCTCCTGAGGGACGATGTACAGCTTCTAAGCCAGGAATGATGTGATGGATTTTAGGTGTTTTTGGGAGATGACTCAGTGGTTGTGAGGGTCTCAGAGACGCCTTGTATAATCCGTCATCATTGGCATTCTGGAATATCGGATTATTAAGAATTGAATCGGGTATTGAACAATCAAGAACATTAGTGTGTTAATTGAGAGTTGAGGTTGTTAGTTTGGTGTGGCGACGTTTTACACGGGTCGGGAGTGGTTAGCGAGAAGCGCTGTTGTTGTGGATCGCCAAGGACAGGAGTGTGTGCGTGGTCTCCGTTCGCACGGACTTTCGTAGCACGGACTCTCTCACTCACTCTCTCTCTCTCTCTATCTCGCTCGCACTCGCACAGCCCGCGAGCGTCGTCTTACGCACGTAACGCCGGTATCGGGATCGCATCTGGAATCAGAAGGAGATTCCCGTTATATTGACAGTAATCGAGGTTGGTAGGCGATAATTCCGGTTGGCACGTTGCCAAATGCAACTTAAGCTTGCGGGTGCCACCCCGTGTCGCTCACGCGCTAGACGATCTAGCGTTATAATAATGCACGTGCTCGGAGACGAACTGTTCGCTCCGAGTGTGCATAGCGGGGCCGTCCGGAAGGGACGGCTGACCTCCTCGGTGCCAAGCGAGGAGGACGAAAAACCAGTGAAGCTGGTTGTCGAAATTCCTCAGTGCAGCGAAGCGCGATCGGCGCTTCACGGACTGCACACTCCGAGTTGTTGCGCGGGATGGCCTGCGTGGCGATCGATCGTCCTAAAGACTATCGATCGGATCTTGTCTAACTTTCCCTAGCTGGCAATCACCACGACGACTCTATTCCCAAGGTAGGACTTCCAGCGCAATGCTGGGGCTTCCCAAGGAAATAGAGTATCTATCCCGAAGCTGAGGTTGTTCGAGGATGGGACCAGGGCGACGGCAGCATGGCCTCCATCCGGTGATCCGAGGTTTCGGATACTGATAACTCCACGTAATATAATGAATTTGCGACAGAGTGCCGCTCCGGCCTCGTGCACGCCCTTAAATAGCCCCAGGCCCGTCAGGAGAAATTCCATTTCTCTTGCGGATACGGAGGGCTAGGTGGGAAATTGTGCCGCCGAGGAACACTGCGATGGTGGGGTGGCAGCGTTTGTGATTTTGAGGACATTTCCCTTCTGTAGTTCTTTCGAGGGATAGAGGGATATATCCGCCAGTATCTCTCGAGGATATCAGGCACGCATTCGGCGTGAAGAGGTGTTACGAAGAATTTGGGTCGTGCTCTTAGATGGATGGGAGTGGCAGGGCCACAGGTGCCGGGATATGTGCGAGTATAGGCGGGCCTCCCGTGAATCCGCGGTGGCCTGGCTCCTCGCGCTGGGCGGAGCCCATTGCGAGGTGTCGCGTGCCTGCCCCGAATCTTGGCGCGAGTGACCACCCCGGCCGGCGGCATGGCCGGTCGCTCTGAACACCGGCCAGAATATGCTAGAGTCCGGTAAACGGGTATATTCTATCATATTCGGCGTGATGGTGGCTTACCAGTGAAACTGAACCGTCACAATATATATATATATATATATATATATATATATATATATATATATATATATATATATATATATATATATATATATATATATTGAAACGTTTCGCGATTTTGCGAAAGTTTTATTTCGTTTTCGGGAAACCCTTTATGCGGATTTAGACGAAAATGAGGTTATCCGGCGAATATTTTGCCGTTTGAAAGTGCGGGGTTCCCGTAGCCTCCTGAAGGGCGATGTACCATTTTATGTGCCGGGAATGATGGTAAGGATTTTGAGAGGTTTTTTTGGAGATGCCTCAGTGGTAAGAGGGTCTCAGAGACGCCTGTCTCAATCCGTCATCATCGGCATTTGATGTGGTGGATTGTCGTATTTGATATTAATAGGTGGATGAACAATTATCATTGTTAGTGTGTTAATTCGGTGAGTTTAATATTCTTAGTCAGGTGTGGCGACGTTTACAGGGATCTGGAACGGTCGGCGAGAAGCGCTGTCGTTGTTGGAGCGACAAGGATAGGAAGGGTCATGCGAGGTGTTGCGCGCACGCGGTTCCGCGGGCGCGATCTCTCTCTTTTCCTTTCACTCTCTCGCTCGCACTCGCACAGTCCGCGCGCGTCGTCGTGTACGCCTAACGCCGGTTTCGGGATCGCTTCTGGAAAGAGAATGCGATGGCCCGCTGAATTTACTTGGAATCGGTTTATATGGCGATACTACCAGTTGGCACTGGTTGCTAAAATGCAACTAAGCGCACGGTTGCCACGCCGTGTCGCTCACGCGCTAGAGATGCTAGCGTTTATAGTAATGCGCGAGCTCGAAGACGATTTATTCTTCTCGAGAGCGCATAGCGGGGCCGTCCGGAAGGGACGGCTGACCTCCTCGGTGCCAGGCGAGGAGGACCAAGAACCAGAGAAGCTGGTTTAGAATTTCCCTTTTGTGCAGCGAAGCGCGATCGGCACTTCTCGGACTGCACACTCCGAGTATTTGTGCGTAGGATGTGTAGTATGGCGATCGATCGTCCTAATGACAATCGATCGGGTGTTATTTAGAGTTCCCTAACTAGCAATCACCACGTTGACTCTATTTCCGAGATTGGACTTCCAGCGCAATGCTGAGGCTTCCCAAGGAAATAGAGTTTCTTACCCGAAGCTGAGGTTATTCTAGGATGGGGCCAGGGCTACGGCAGCAAGGCCTCCATCCAGTGATCCGAGGTTTCGGATGACGAGTGACTCCACGTAATATGATGAGAATTTGCGAAGAGTGCCGCTCGAGCTCGTGCACGCCCTTAAATAGCCTCAGGCCCGTCAGGAGAAATTCCATTTCTCTTGCGATTCTGGAGGACTAGGTAGGGAGTCACGCCGCCGAGGAACACTCCGTTGGTGGGGTGACAGTGCTGGTGATTTTGAGGACATTCGCATACTATAGCCATTTCGAGGGACAAAATATATCCGATTGTTCCTCTCCTTGATATTAGGCGCACATTAGGTGTGAAGAGGTGTCGCGATGAATTTAGTTCGCACTTTTGGTCTGATAGGAGTGGTCAAGGCACGGGAAGCGCGAGATGTACGACGAAGGGCGGGGACTCCCGCGAGTCCGCGGTGGTCCTGCTCCTCGCGATGGGCGGAGCCCCTTGCGAGGTGTCGCGGGCTCGCCCCAATTTCTTTGTGCAAGTGACCTGCCCGGCCGGCGGCATGGCCGGTTGCTCCGAACGCTGGCCAGAATACGCAATTGTCTCGTAAACGGGATGATACTATCGTATTCTATGTGACGGTGGCTTACCTGTGCAGCCGAACCGTTACATCGCCCCTCCAAGGTCGAAGTTGCCCTCCCTAGGGCACGACGACCTTAATGCCTTTTCCCCGTTGCAGGACGACCCCGTGCACTCTTGCGGGTGCACGCCTCCTCGATGGCGGGGTCGTCGGCAGGGCGCTTGTTCGAGGGCTCTGTTGTGGCAGGTCGCCGTCCCCAGAGGATCCGCATCCCTTCCGGGGTGCGTACCGCTCGTAGTCCTTCCCGAGCCAGTGCTCTCCATTCCGGAATGGGTGGGGGCGCCGGAGGTGTGGGGACCACGTACTTCCTTTTTATCTTTGTGGTGCCGGGCTCGAACCGGCTAGGCATACCTTCCGTTATCCCCAGCACCTCTCTCTGTCGCGCTTCGTCCTCCGCCATGTGCTGGAAAAACCAGGGCTCCGTTTGGGCCTGTCGGCTTTTCCCGGTGAGCGGGCGATGCGCGTTCCTCTTTCCTTTTTCCGCGGGAACGTAGGGTCGCGGGGAGACCTCGCGACCCTCCCGATCGCTGCGCGTTTGTGTTGCTTTGTCCATGGTCTTTCGAAAACTAGAGTGGTGCTCGGGAGAGCTGCCCCTTATCTATCCTTCCCGTCCCGATGTTCTAGTAAAGGGGGTTTTCCGTGGGTCGCCGATAGGGGCGCGGGTCGCTTTGATGGAATAATCCTCGCTCCTTGTCGCTGTCCACGTGTTTAAGGATGTATGATGACTGATGGACTTTTCGTGATATGACGAAGGGCCCTTCATAGATAGGCAGGAACTTGGCGATCATGCATACCGCAGGTCGTGATACGGCAAGGGCTCGCGCGAGTACTTCGTCACCTACATGAAATTCCCTTGTCCGATGCTGTTGGTTAAATTTTTCCGCTTGCTTGTCTCGGGCTTTCCTCATCCGTTCAGATGCGGTAAGTATGAAGTTTTCGGGCGTGTTTTGTGTCTTTCGACCCTTGCCCAGGATCTTCTGCCAGGGGCGATCCACCTCTTTCCCGAAGTGCAGCTCCCAGGGCGTGAAGCCTGTGGTCTCGTGATGGGTCATGTTGATGCATTCCTCGACGAAGGGTAGCCATCTGACCCATTCGTTGTGTTTGCCTTTTATCAGGGTTCGGAAAAATCGAGAGAGTTCTCGATTCGTTCTCTCGACGGGATTGGCCTGTGGGTGACGAATCGAGGTCCATATCTTCCTAATCCCATTTTCTCGCAAGTATGATTCCCACCTCTTCGCTGTGAATTGGGTCCCTTGGTCGCTGAGTATGGCCTCGGGTTTCCCAAACTTAACGAAGTAGTCGTCAGCCAAGACTTTCCACGTGGCGTCTGTTGTAGCCTTACGTAGCCCATATAGCCGAGTGATTTTAGAGAAGACATCGATCACCGCCAGTATGTAGCTTAGACCGTATTGTCCTTTGGGAAGTGGCCCATAGTAGTCCAAGGACACCAGCTCTCGGGGTCTGGAAGGCAGGATGGTTTGCTGGTGTGCAAAGCTCCCTACGGTGTAAATTTTATTTCTTTGACAGCTGTCGCAGCTGGCCAGGGTTTGACGAATTACATGGTGGAATCGTGGGAAGAAGAAGTCTTCCTTGAGCATCAGGTGGCACTTCTTTGCACCAGCGTGGGCGTAGGTGGTGTGACAGTTCAGGATAAGCTCCCGTACTCCCGTGGCGGGCACCCAGACCCTCTCAGTCCCCTTCGTTCTTCTGAAGAGGAGACCATCCCGGAGGAGATGTTTGGGGTCGTCTGGGTTTTGCTTAGCCTGCTCAATGAGTTTCCCACATACGGGGTCGCCCCTTTGCAATTCCTTGAGACGGGATATGGCTGCAGTCAGGGCTTTCACCTGATCTTCTTCCAGTGTAGCTATACGTATGTGCTCCTTTGCTCGTTCCTTATCGGGACGGCTCAGGAGGTCCGCGACGAGATTTTTCTTTCCCTCGCAGTACTCTATCGTGGGATTATAGTCTTGGATAGCGAGGATCCATCGGGTCAGCCGTGCGTGAGACAGCCGGCATTCTTTGAGGAAGGTCAGGGCTACATGGTCCGTCACGACAATCACCGGTGCCCCCAGTAGGTAGGTACGGAATTTGGTGAGTGCCCACACGATCGCAAGCAGCTCTCGTTCCGTGACGGTATAACGGATTTCGGCTCCCTTCAGGGTGCGGCTCGCGAAGTGGAGAACCATGTTTTCGCCATTGTCTGATTTTTTATATAGAACGGCGCCGAGCGCAAGTTCACTGGCGTCCGTCTGTAGATAGAATGGACGGTTTTTTAGGGGGTACGCCAGGATTACGCTCGCGCAAAATTTAGTTTTGATGTTTGCTAAGGCGTTTTCCTCGTTGACGCCCCATTGCCACTTTTCCCCTTTGCGTAGCAAGTGGAGGAGGGGAGCCGTTGCTTCGCTGTGTTCCTTGGTAAATTTGCTATAGTAGTTAATTAAGCCAAGGAACCCTCTGAGTTGTTTAATGTTTTTCGGAGAAGGGAAGGCTTGGATGGCTTCCACTTTGTCCGGGTCAGGTCTTATCCCGTCTCGTGACAGGATGTGCCCCAAAAACTTAGTCTCCTTTTTAAAGAAGTAAGATTTTTCTAGGCTGAGGGTTAGTCCATGTTCCAAGAACCGTTGGAACAGCTCCTCGAGGCATGTGAGGTGTTCCTTAAAAGTCTCGGAGGTGCATAGAATATCGTCTACGAAGTTAGTCACGTCGTGAAGCCCCTGAAGGACCTTTTCGAGTCCTCTCACCAGACTAGCCGTGCTGGTGGAGAGACCAAAGGGCGTCACGCGGAATTCATATCCTTTTCCTCGGTGGGAGAAGGCGGTGTATTTTCTCGATTCCGGGTGTAGAAGGACCTGCCAAAAACTGGCATGCATGTCGAGGGTAGACAGAAATGAGACTCTGCGGCACTCTTGGAATAATTCCTCCGCGGTCTCCATGCGTTCATGATCCGGTTCCAGGATTTGATTTATTCGCCTCGCGTCCAGGCACAGCCTGACTCCGCCATCCTTTTTCCGGGATATCAGGAGTGGGCTGCTGTAGGGACTTTTCGAGCGCTGGATTATTTTTTGATTGATCAGTACCCGTATTTCTTCGTCTACCGCTGAGCGGTAGGCGAGGGGTACGGGGTAGCTCATCGCCTTGAAGGGTTCGTGCGGCTTTACCTTTAGCACGTGTTGGTAAGTTATAAGGAGTACAACTTTGCAGTGACCGTTTTTTTCAAAAGTTTAAGGCTTTATTATAAAAAAAGTGGCTACATATTTTTTAATCAAAGTACTGCCCGTCGCTAGCTACGACCTCGGCCCATCTTTCAGGTAGCATTCGAATCCCGCGTCGATAAAAGTCTTGGTCCTTGGAGGCAATCCAGGAATCGACCCAATTTTTGACTTCTTCGTAAGTACCAAAGTGCTGGTCAGCCAAATCGTGTGCCATTGACCGGAACAAATGATAGTCGGAAGGGGCAATGTCTGGAGAGTACGGCGGGTGGGATAAAACCTCCCATTTCAGCGTTTCCAAGTACTTTTTCGCGACATTTGCAACATGGGGTCGGGCATTGTCATGCTGCAGTATCACCTTGTCATGTCTTTCGTTGAATTGTGGCCGTTTCTCTTTGAGTGCCTTACTCAAGCGCATCAACTGACGTCGGTAGAGTTCCCCTGTGATGGTTTCGGATGGTTGGAGCAGCTCATTCTGCGTCTTCAAAAACTTTCTGCCTTCCGCCACCATGCTTGTTCTCGACCTCAAAATCTCCACTTTTGAAGCGTTGAAACCACCGCCGACACGTTTTCTCACTAATAGAATCCTCCCCGTAAGCATCTACAAGCAAACGGTGGGCCTCAGCGGCAGATTTCTTGATGTTGAAGAAGTAAATCATAACCTCCCGCAAATGCTGAGAATTCGGTTCGTAGGTTGCCATGTTTGAGTGCCTATAACTTTATAATGCATACACGTATCCGTTAGCTTTTTTAAATTGTTTACATTGGCAGAGCCTCTAGTTTAAAATGCCACTTTTTTATTGAGCTAGGGCCACTACTTCGGCCGCAGAGGCTCTCTAAGTAAAACGGTCACTGCAAAGTTGTACTCCTAATAGGAGCAAACCCGGTCTTTTATTAAAGACCCGTTTGTATTTTCTGAGAAGGGTCCTGAGGGCTTCCTTCTCGTTTGTCTCGAGGCCGATTGTTTCAGACACCTTAGTGTCTATTTCTTGATCCGTGATCTCCTCGATGTCGAGGATCGCTCCTTGATCGGAGATGTGTGTGTCGAGGTTGGTGGATTGCAGGGGTATGGATCGATGGACCCCATCGTCCTCCCTGCTGTCGAGAGTTATGTTATATTGTCCCAGATCAATTATCGAGCGTGTTCTTATGAGGAAGTCAATCCCTAAGATACACGGGCTCGTGAGGTTGGGAACAATCAATATGGTATGTGGAACCTTGATCGAGCGGATTTCGATCTCCGCGTATATTTGATTAGTGACAGGAGTGGCGCGTCCCCGCGTCGCTCCCGTGACGGTGGTTCTTGTTAGAGGCAGCATGGGACACGACTGAAGGGCCTGATGATTATTGAAAAGGTCCAATGCGATCGCTGTTGCTTGGCTGCCTGTGTCCACAAGGGCAGACACCGGGATACCCGCAATCAGTGCCGCAACCTTGGGGCATTCTCTGGACCATTTTCCCTCGTCGGGCTCTTCTGCTAAGAGATCACCTCTCACGTCCCTGCCCAGGCCGAGCGTCACCTCCCTCATTGCGAAGCAGGAGGGGGTGACGGCTGCTCGTTTCCCTGCTCGGAGGGATCGGGTTGTTCTGCGATCGACTTAGCAGGGGTCTCTGTAATCTCTAGGCTCTGGATAACCTTGCGATTGTCACGGCGACTATCGGGAAATTGTCCCTTCTCGGGTGGGCCTCTAGGGTACCCGAATCGTTGTGGTTTGTTGTTTCCCGGATGGGATTCTTGGCGCGGTGGTTCCCTAGAGAAGCCCGCAAAGGGGGGTCGGGACGGACGGCCAGACCCTTCGCGCTCTTTATTTCCCGGCCCTTCTTCATGCAGAGATGACAGCAGGTCGAGGAGGTTCGGAATGGATTCGATGCATTTCGCCCGGATGATCATTCGGACCTCCTCTGGGAAGTGTCTCCTCATTTTGTGGATAATCTCCTTGTCGTCCCTGCGACGCGCCCCCTTCTCACCTCCCCGCGGCTCGCTCCACACATTGCTTGCGAGGGCGTCGGGTTCGGCGGGTAGGCCGGTCGCGAGGGCCGAGTCTGTAGCGGCACGGGGCGGGAGGTTTAGCGCCCGCCCCTCCTGAGAAGGATTCCCCTTCCGGGCCTCGCTCATTCTGTCGCGCTAACCCTCGGTGCGAGAAGAGGGGAGGTACTCCTCGAGCACCGAGCAGTACGTCCGATTTGTTTTTCTAGTTTGAAGCGAATGATTTTGTACGCCCGTGTACAATCGATCGGGTATTATTTAGAGTTCCCTAACTAGCAATCACCACGTTGACTCTATTTCCGAGGTTGGACTTCCAGCGCAATGCTGGGGCTTCCCAAGGAAATAGAGTTTCTTACCCGAAGCTGAGGTTATTCTAGGATGGGGCCAGGGCTACGGCAGCAAGGCCTCCATCCAGTGATCCGAGGTTTCGGATGACGAGTGACTCCACGTAATATGATGAGAATTTGCGAGAAGTGCCGCTCGAGCTCGTGCACGCCCTTCAATAGCCTCAGGCCCGTCAGGAGAAATTCCATTTCTCTTGCGATTCTGGAGGACTAGGTAGGGAGTCACGCCGCCGAGGAACACTCCGTTGGTGGGGTGACAGTGCTGGTGATTTTGAGGACATTCGCATACTATAGCCATTTCGAGGGACAAAATATATCCGATTGTTCCTCTCCTTGATATTAGGCGCACATTAGGTGTGAAGAGGCGTCGCGATGAATTTAGTTCGCACTTTTGGTCTGATAGGAGTGGTCAAGGCACGGGAAGCGCGAGATGTACGACGAAGGGTGGGGACTCCCGCGAGTCCGCGGTGGTCCTGCTCCTCGCGATGGGCGGAGCCCCTTGCGAGGTGTCGCGGGCTCGCCCCAATTTCTTAGTGCAAGTGACCTGCCCGGTCGGCGGCATGACCGGTTGCTCCGAACGCTGGCCAGAATACGCAATTGTCTCGTAAACGGGATGTCTCGTAAACGGGAATACTATCGTATTCTATGTGACGGTGGCTTACCTGTGCAGCCGAACCGTTACAATATATATATATATATGTGAAGGCGTGCGAGCGTATATAGATCCAAATATATATATTGTTACGTCCTGGCTCAACCCAGTTTAGTGTAAATGTAAAGAACATTAAATTTATAAAATAATGAAGAGAACGCTATGTATCGCCATCGCGAGACTCGCGGGCTACCAGAGACCCGGGCTATCGGAGGTATGCGTTACCGAAGTCCCGGGCAGCGGAGGTCTTCCGAGTAAAGAGCGTCAGCAATATCGCGCCTGTGGGAACACAGTAACAAAGCTAATTCCACGACCTCAGCGATTTGCCCCACCCGCAAATGAACAATCAAAAGGGACCAAGAGTCCCTGATAGTCAGTCTTAGATTCGCGGGCTCACGACAACGTTGGAGCTTCCTCCAACTCAAGTCTTCTAGGACACTTGGGTTGGAAGTTCTTTCAAAATCAAAATGTAAAACTTAATGCGAATATAAAATGACGAAAAGTCTTTCGAGCGCGGCTCTAGAGAGCTCTTCCAGTCTCTCTCACCGGAGTCCCCTCAAAGGGAGACCCGGCTATTTCGATAATCATTGTCCAAATTTTGTTGTATCACTTTTTATTTTAATCGTAAAATATAAGTTAACATCTTGAAAACCTAAACACCGAGAAGTGCGAGCGTTATTTCGACGACCCTTCCAAGCACCGCGGTAGCAGACCCTCCGTCAACTAGTCGGAGAGAAGTACAAGGGCGACCACGGTCCGACGGAAGACTGCCTGTCGACGCTCCACCAACAAGATCTTCCACCTAAGGAGGAAATCTATTCCTTAATAGACATCGGCAAGGTAGGTGAAGTGTTTAATAACCAATATAAGATAAATGGCCGCCAGCACAGTGCGCTCCTATCCCCGGTCCGTGCCTACGGGCCCAAAACTGGAGCAACTCATTTAACTCGTTCAAAACGAGGTTACATCCTATGCCATTGCAAAAACCACAAACCCGGGACGTAACCTTTTTGGTGACAGCGGTGGGATCTATCTGTCTGGCGACATTTTATAAAATTAATCGAAGAAACAAATATGTATTCGACTAATAAAAGCCACAAATTTCGGAATTGTTGTCTCTCTTCTCCAAAAGGTGTTTTTTTTGGGTTTTAACAAGTGTTCAAAATAAAATTTAATAAAAGTGATAAAACGCGTGTTTAAAACGAAATTTTATAAAACGCGTATTTAAAACTAAAATTTAATACAACGCGTATTTAAAAGTAAAATTCATTAAAACGCGTATTTGAAAATAAAATTTGTTGAAACGCGTATTTAAAAATCAAATTTATTAAAACGCGTATTTCAAAATAAAATTTTGTAAAACGAGTATTTAAAAATAAAATTTGTTGAAACGCGTATTTAAAAATAAATTTTTTATTAAACGCGTATTTTAAAACAAATTTTATTAAACGCATATTCAAAAATAAAATTTGCTAAAACGCGTATTTAAAAATAAAATGTTATAAAACGTGTATTTTGAAAATAAAATTTGTTAAAACGCGTATTTAAAAATAAAATTTATTAAAACGCGTATTTAAAGATGAAATTTTATACAACGCGCATTTAAAAATAAAACTTAATAAAACCCGTGTTTAAAAACGAAATTTTATAAAAGGCGTATTTAAAAAATAAAATTTTATAAAACGCGTATTTAAAAATAAAATTTTATACAACGCGTATTTTAAAATAAAATTTTAATAAAACTTGTATAAGTTAAAAGTAAAATTTATTAAAATGCGTATCTAAAAATAAAATTTTATAAAACGCGTGTTTAAAAACAACAATTTAATAAAACGCGTGCTTAAAAATGACATTTTATAAATCGCGTGTTTAAAAATAAAAACGTAATAAAACGCGTGCTTAAAAATAAAGTTTGTTAAAACGCGTATTTAAAAACGAGATTTTGTAAAACGCGTGTTTGAAAATATAAACTAGTAAAACACGGGATCAAAACAAAATGAAATCAAAACAGAAATAAACAATAGGGCAAATCAGAAGATTGTGCTCATGGTCGTTTTGAAATAAAATAAAATAAATCAAAACAAAAAATAGGGCAATGGAACAAATCAGAAGATTGTTCTCGTTGTCGTTTTGAAACAAAATAAAATTAAATCAAAACAAAAAGGCAATGGACCGAATCAGAAGATTGTTCTCATTGTCGTTTTGAAACAAAATAAAATTAAATCAAAACAAAAAAGGCAATGGAACGAATCAGAAGATTGTTCTCATTCTTGTTTTTAAATCGAACAAACAAAAACAAAATCGATTAAATAAAAATAAAATCAAACAACCAGAACCAAATGAAAATGTTGGTTATTGAAAAAGAAAAAGAAATGTTTTATGAAAATAAAATAAAATCAAACAATAAAACCAATTAAAAATTTGGTTATTGAAAAATTGTTTCATATATTAAAATTAAATCAAATCAACCAAAACCAAATCGAAATTTTGGTTATTAAAAAAGAAAAAGAAATGTTTTATGAAAACAAAATCCAATCAAACAAAACCGAATAAAATTTTTGGTTATTGAAAAAGAGAAAAATGTTGTATGATAATAAAATAAAATCAAACAATACCAAATAAAAGTTTGGTTATTGAAAAAGAAAAATAGTTTTACGAAAATATAATAAAGTCAACCAGAACAAAATAAAAATGTTGGTTATTGAAAAGAAAAATGTTTTATGACAATATAATAAAATCAAACAATACCAAATAAAAGTTTGGTTATTGAAAAAGAAAAATAGTTTTACGAAAATATTATAATGTCAACCAGAACAAAATAAAAATTTTGGTTATTGAGAAGAAAAATGTTTTATGAAAATAAAATCAAATGAAATAATAAAACCAAATAAAAATTTGGTTATTAAAAAATTGTTTCATATATTAAAATAAAATCAAATCAACCAAAACCAAATCGAAATTTTGGTTATTGAAAAGAAAAATGTTTTATCAAAATAAAATAAAATTCACCAATAAAACCAATTAAAAATTTGGTTATTGGAAAAGGAAAAAAAATGTTTTATGAAAACAAAATCAAATCTAACAAAACCAAATCGAAATTTTGGTTATTGAGAAGAAAAATGTTATATGAAAATAAAATAAAACCAAACAATAAAACCGAATAAAAAATTGGTTATTCAAAAATTGTTTCTCATATCAAAATGAATAAAAATGCGATAATCATACCAGGTAGATCAAGCAGTGTCTATGACGTTAGCGTAAACAAAAAATGTCGATCTTAAAAGGGGACATATCCTGCGTTTAAAAATTAGCAAGGGAATATTTATAGGCGAAACCGCATGAGTAACAAAAAGGGCGTAGCGTATATGATAGCAGTCAACACAACTGGAGAGGATGTGGAACTCGCCGTTCTGACGGTGACTTTAGAGTCTCTTGAGCTCCACAATCCAAATCCAGAAAAAAATGGTCAGAATCCACGCGGGCCAGCAGGCAAGGAAAAATTACTAGACCTGGATAGAGATTCGCGGGATCGGCCATGTGTCGAATGTCGTGCGCGCGACCAAAGCATAGACGCGGTAAAATCAAACCCAAATCGACGTAAACGAAATAATGTCAAAAATAAGATCGCTGCTTACAATCGAACATATAAAACCACTTACGTGCCATTGTCGCGAAAAAAAGGGAAGACCTAAACGAGTCGATAGAATCATCTCGGAACGTTATGGTCAATCATGTAAATGTTAGTAATTAAGAACGCGTCCCCCCCGAAGATGAAAGAAGAGCCATCAATGAAGAATGCCAAGACTCATCGATCAGAGGTCAAAAGGGCGTCACAAAAAAAATCGATGGCGAAAAAGTGTCGAAACATAGACAATAAAAGTGAGCGAATAAAAGAACTTCGCATTATAAACTGCAGTGACAAATCAAGTGCAAAAATGACGGGAAAAAAAATGTTCACATTCATAAATTTCGGACAGAAATAAAAATTAATCAATGTGCCAATAAAAAAGCGAAGTTTATCAAGTGAAATGAAATGAACGTGCAAGTATCGAAAGATCTGACAACGAGTCGCTGCGATTAAGCAATGTGCCTCTGAATCGACAGACGACCGTGTCCCTCGAAGCTCTGACACGGATCATTTAAAATAAAACACGGAGATAAATTTCGGACAGAAATAAAAATTAATCAATGTGCCAATAAAAAAGCGAAGTTTATCAAGTGAAATGAAATGAACGTGCAAGTATCGAAAGATCTGACAACGAGTCGCTGCGATTAAGCAATGTGCCTCTGAATCGACAGACGACCGTGTCCCTCGAACCTCTGACACGGATCATCTAAAACAAAACACGGAGATAAAATTCGAACAGAAATTAAAAATAAAAATGTGCAAATAGTGTTTAACACAACTGGAGAGGATCTGGAGCTCACCGTTCCAACGGTGACCTTAGTGGTTTGAGCTCCACAATCGAGATCCAGGAAAAGGTCAGAGTCCACGCGGGCCACCAGGTAGGAAAAATTACCAGACCTGGATAGGAATTCGCGGGATCGGCCGTGTGTTGAACGTTGTACATTGACTGAACCGTCAGCATCAAGTTCGGTTTAATCGTCACCCTCGCACTGATTGCCGAGGTACATCCGTTTAAGGCTCTTGTCGGATACGACTGAGGAGGACCAACATTCGAACGTCACAACCTTGTCTTTAAAAGACGTGAAGGAAGGTGACATCCCTTCGACCGAACCAGAGCCAACACCAACATATTTACAACTGCCTCAACTATCCGAACTCTCAGCCACTGCGATAGTTTAATGTAAGATCGAAATTTCCCGCATCGTCACACACTGCGGAACGCACTCGCATAATTCACCAGTCCAAAATGGATTTCAAAAATACCACCACGAACTGGACGAGACATCTTGTCGTCTTGTACATGAGACTAGAGTGATTCGACTTGGTTTGCAGCCGAGGTCCAAGGACGTTGCTGCAAAGACACCGGCTAGAAGTATAACACTAGCCGGGTCATTAACCATAAATGGTCAATCCTAAGGAACTCAGTACAACGACCCATTCGGAACCTGGAGCGACATGGTCAATCTGCAGGCAGGCTAGGTGGTTCTACAACCAAGGACTCAATGCCGACTGGCAGATGGCATTTGTATCGACATCGAGGAAAACAGCGTATTTTGGAAACCAACACCAGCAGACTAGTGCAATTTCGACATAAAAATCGGAACATCTCATTTGCGGCGACAAACTACCGACCGACCATTCGAGATGCTCATCTTGGAAACCGAAAAGGGAAAATCATCGGCAACAAGGAAGAAAGTATCTCTTGGCGTTTGGAAGATATCGACGTCGAATCAACGTTACCGGTGATTCCACTAATGAAACCAACGGGGAACCTGGCTGGAGTTGATCCAGAACTCTCGTCCCGGCTGTACGCCTCGCGCATGCAGAGCCACGGCACTGCATCCGTCTAAAGCGGGGAGGTGTTACGTCCTGGCTCAACCCAGTTTAGTGTAAATATAAAGAACATTAAATTTATAAAATAATGAAGAGAACGCTATGTATCGCCATCGCGAGACTCGCGGGCTACCAGAGACCCGGGCGATCGGAGGTATGCGTTACCGAAGTCCCGGGCAGCGGAGGTCTTCCGAGTAAAGAGCGTCAGCAATATCGCGCCTGTGGGAACGCAGTAACAAAGCTAATTCCACGACATCAGCGATTTGCCCCACCCGTAAATGAACAATTAAAAGGGACCGAGAGTCCCTGATATTCAGTCTTAGATTCGCGGGCTCAGTCTTCTAGGAGACTTGGGTTGGAAGTTCTTTCAAAATCAAAATGTAAAACTTAATGCGAATATAAAATGACGAAAAGTCTTTCGAGCGCGGCTCTAAAGAGCTCTTCTAGTCTTTCTCACCGGAGTCCCCTCAAAGGGGGAAACGGCTATTTCGATAATCATTGTCCAAATTTTGTTGTATCACTTTTTATTTTAATCGTAAAATATAAGTTAACATCTTTAAAACCTAAACACCGAGAAGTGCGAGCGTTATTTCGACGACCCTTCCAAGCACCGCGGTAGCAGACCCTCCGTCAACTAGTCGGAGAGAAGTACAAGGGCGACCACGGTCCGACGGAAGACTGCGTCGACCTGTCGACGCTCCACCAACAAGACCTTCCCCCTAAGGAGGAAATCTATTCCTTAATAGACATCGGCAAGGTAGGTGAAGTGTTTAATAACCAATATAAGATAAATGGTCGCCAGCACAGTGCGCTCCTATTCCTGGTCCGTGCCTACGGGCCCAAAAGTGGAGCAACTCATTGAACTCGTTCAAAACGAGGTTACATCCTGTGCCATTGCAAAAAGCACAAACCCGGGACGTAACAATATATATATATGTGTGTATATTGTGAGGTTAGATAATAGTGAGGGAGATAGATAAAAAGCCCGCATGACCACGCTCGGGCGTAGTCTCCGCAACGCACCTTTATTCGGAAAAATTTCATTGTTAATTTTAAGGTAGTTTTAAGGATTTCTTAGTATAGAAGCTGCGACACAATCCCCCCCGTCCTTCCCGCACCCCTTTATCACGATCGCGACGCGACCACGCGGACTGTGGACTGGGGCCACGTCGGCCCGGCCGTCGACTCCGAGAACTAGCATCGCCATCTCCCGACGACGCGGACAGTCGACTGGCCGTCCGAGGGCATCCTGCTGCCATCTCCCGAGTCTCCGGCCTACCGTGCGTCAGGAGAGACTGCAGCTCTCGCGCAGTATGGCTGGCGAGCGCCGTACCGACTGGGGCGCTTCGCGACTCGGGAGGGAAAAGATTCATCAAGAAGATCGACCGAAAGGGCGAGCCACGACGATCGAGAAGAAAAATCGATAGGAGGTCCGTCGTCTAATACGGGATTGGGCGAGACGAGGAAGCCGGCCGGCATGGTCCGGCACTTAGTCCTGGAGCGTGGTCGAGCGAGGTAGAAAAAAACGAAAAGGAAAGTCCAAGCGAGCACCCGAGCAATCGAGACGAGGAAAGGAAAGAATAAATTGCAAATTGATTGAGAAGGACTTCCCAGCGAAACTGTAAGTTTTTTCCTCTTTTCTCATTCGCAAGAGCGGCTAACGGAAGCCGCGGAAATTAGTTCGGGAAATTGTGTCGCACGGGCGACCGTTAAAAATTCGTCCCTTCACCCCTCCCCTGGCAGTCCTGATCGTCGTCCCGATTCCGTGCGCGTCGCAAATAAATAAAGTGTATAAATTAGATTAACGAATTATAGAGTCAGTGCGAGCGATTCGAGCCATTAGCCCAAGAATTGGGATAAATAATTATTGCGAAGAAAGTGTAAAAAGGTGTCCGTGGCGGATCCCCGGTGTCCGTCGCGGAATTCCCCTCGCGCGCGCGTAGCCGCGGCCGCCTCGTGTAGCACGACCGTCGGCCGACGCGAGTAACAGTCCCCGTGAGAATAAATCCCGCAAGTAGTATTTTGAGATTTTTGGCTTTTGCGCATTATTAAGTCGCGTAT
Organism: Ophion slaviceki; assembly: GCA_944452715.1. Classification (NCBI taxonomy): domain Eukaryota; kingdom Metazoa; phylum Arthropoda; class Insecta; order Hymenoptera; family Ichneumonidae; genus Ophion; species Ophion slaviceki. Next base: position 10,790 of record CALYCA010000516.1, on the reverse strand, counting down.
TGTAAAATTAAGTTTAAAATAGTCGTGGTCCAAGTTAAGTGGCCATTGTGTTCGAGAACCCCGTCCGTCCCCAGATACCCTGAGACGTCCCCATTTCAATTTGTATCGAGTCTCTCGCTTGCCGGCCGAAGGCCGTGTTTGTTTGGTTTTTTTTCGGTTTATTTCGAGATTGAGTACGCGTTAAGCGCGTTGCCCGAGAAAGGCTGGCGCCCAAAACAAATTTACGAAATTTATGAAGAGAAAATATTAAACGGGTAGAGAAATAGCGTAGGGACTTCGCGTGTCCGGTAACCCGTCAAATAATTCGAGTCAAAATTATTATCATTGCGGAATTAATTTAAATTATATCGAGTCTTCTTTCATTATTGGTTTTTGTAATTTATCACTTAACTTCAGTTTTTTTTCTGTATCGAGCTTTCATTTCTTTATTGATGTAAAATAAATACTATTTGAATTTTTCCAGTTGTCGACCCATCAAGAAAAACTTTGGTTTTTTTTTTAGAAAAGAGCCCACCACGACTATTATTATTATAAAAATTATTATTGTTAATTTTTGAAGTAATAATTATTATTTTTCGAAAATTATTATTTTTCATTTTCAGGGTAAATAAAACATTTATTCGGTGTGAACGGTTCAAATTGAATAGTTTTTTTTGCGTTTTCGTCAGAAATAATAATTACCCCCACCCCTGACAGGTATAGCTTGTCCCGCCACGACATTCACAATTCAAGAATATTGAAAAGATCGGAAAAATTCGGACGAACGAGTTTCCGTCTAATAGTCGCACCTGATTATTTTTTTTTGAGTTTCGCTAACAATTAAATAGAAAATAAATTTGTCTTTTTGTGTTTGCGATTGGAATTTATTTTTTGTACATTTTCGGCGACCGCACTTCCCCTTTTTCTCCTAGAACCCATACTTGCTTGTGTACTTGGCAATTTGTTTTTTTTTTTTGTTGGCTTGCGACTTTTCAGGCCGCGGAGTGCCAAGGAAAGTCGTAGTTTTGTATTATTGCGCTGGTAATAAAAATTTGATTTTTGCATTATTGCTTTGGCAATTAAAATTTGATTTTTGCGTTATTGCTCTGGCAATTAAAAAATTAATTTGTGCACTATTGCGTTGGCAATTGAGAATTTAATTATTGCGTTATTGCTCTGGCAATTAAGAAATTAATTTGTGCACTATTGCGCTGGCAATTAAAAAAAATTAATTCGGCGTTATTGCTCTGGCAATTAAAATAGTTTTTCTGCATTGTTGCTTTGGCAATTTGGGAGCATTTATTACTGCTTAAGGGAATACCGCTTGAATAAGGGATACCGAGCTGATTTTTTTTTGTGAATTGTTGCTTTCATTCAGATTTTTGCATACTGCGCTGTTCGTTCATTTTGTCGGAATTCATTTTTTTTTATGAAATGATATTATCGAACACCTGTTTTTTTGTGTTTTCTTTCTTTTTTTTGCAATTGGTACTGATTGGCCATTTGTTTTTTTTGCGTTTTTTTTTCTTCAATTCCGAAAATATTTTGGACGAGCTTAGGACTGACACGGATTAGGCTTGCTTGGTATTTTTGTGTATTTTGCGATGAATTTTGACATGACGGTATAAATTCCCATTTTTTTTGTTTGTTTGCGCTTTCGCGTTATCCTCGTTGACCACGCATATCCCCCCCCCCCCCCCATTTTCTTCACGCTTTGGAGAAGTGCTGCCCCTCGCCCCAATACTTTGCGTTACGAAGCCCTAATAAAGACCGCGATGCTGAGTCCCTCGCGAACGATCAGCCCACACCCCAAACGATCCCCGAATATTTTCTATTCTTTTGTGGGGCCTCCTGAATAATTTAAGGAACATTTCATTGTTTTAGCTGGGAATCAGACATCCCTTAAGGAATAATTATTCAGTTGGCGGAATAAAGTAAAGAATAGAAGACTCGACAACTCTTAAATTTTCTCGGCATTAAGGGAAATTTTTGGAGAATATTGCGTTGTCAGAGTCCGGGAAATAATACTCCCTTGGGAACTTAGAGTCAGTTTATCCAAATAAACCGAAATAACGTTACAGTCCCAGGGAGTAGAGTCAACAAACGAATTGTCGAGTAAGACTTTCCATTGTTTGTTTATTGCGGTATTTTTCTTGTAGAAATTGAGTTATTGAAGCCATTGGGGTTACTTAATTTTTTTTGGGTTTTGTTTTTGACCAAAGATTTATATTCCGTTTTAACCGTGACGCGGAATAATCGCGAGCGGTTCCCCCCTCCCCAACCCCCCATTTTTTTCCGTTTATTGCGTTTAGCACATCCGCAACATGGCAGATACCCCGGTGACGACGAGTACAGTCACAACCCCCACCCGTACGTCCCCCGTTATGACCACTTCCCCCATAGACCACCCCCGAGGACCGACATCGCCCCTCTCAGTGGATGTAGCCAATCTCTCGTTGATGGCTACGGGAGAGAGGATAGCACGACAAAAAGTTGAGCGGTTGACGACAATGCGGGACATCCTAGCAGCCTGTGACCGAGCGGGTCTCAACACGGACGGGACACAAAGCGAGGTACAGGATCGTCTCATCCGGCACGAAATAAGGACACGGATTCCAGGAGCCTTAATCCGTTGGGATGTCCGGAAGGATGAGCGGGGGACGCTCCCCCTTTCACGCTTGTGGCTGCATTGGTCGACCCACTAACGGCTACGATATTCGGATCGTCGACCGCTGACAGCCACCAACCCCCGACATACGAGGAGTATCGGCCAACACAGAGGCGGACGATGACGCCGCCACCCCACGCGTCCCAAGAAGAGGCAGCGGGTCCGGGCGACCACGATAGAACGCCGACGCCATCGCCCAGGAGACTGCCGGTCCAGCGGGATCGGAGATCGGTAACAGGGAGATTTAGTCCGACAACCGCGCCCCGAGGAAACGTCACCGCGATCACCTTTGCCCTTCTCCCTTCCCAGCCACCCCACCAACCATCCCAAGCCTTCCCCACATCTAGTCCAACTGCCACAGGATTGTTAAGGATTAGCGGTAGCCAGGAGTGGCCACCGCATGACACGTATACCCTGTCGGCACCCACCCCCCGGAACAGTACCCGAATAGGACCCCTCCCAAAGACTCGGTCGCGACATGCAGACCCTCCCCCTCCCCGACCCCGATCACAGCAGGACTCGTCACAAAATTACGACTCGCAAGGGCCACGGCGTGCGAGAGGAATAGACCATTGGCAGAGATACGGGCCCCGATTCGCGGGGAATCCGGACGAAGATGCCGAGGAATTTCTGTGGAGGATGCACGAATACTGCATCTCAAGGAAGCTTACAGAGGAAGATCTGATGGACGCCCTTCCCGAGGCTTTCACAGGTGACGCTCTTCTATGGTTGAGAGTAGAACGAGAGGAATGGAGCTCGTACGAGGAATTCGTATTTTACTTTCGGGAACGATTCGGCCATGGAGACTTACAGGAACGTCTCCGAAAGGAAATAGAACTCCGCACGCAGGGGCCGGGAGAGCCTTTGGCGGAGTTCATCGTGAAAATCGGGACCCTTTTCAATCACTTGAGCCCACCGTTGAGTAAAGAGACTCAACTGGATATATGCTGCGAGAATCTGCACCCGGATTACGCCGAGCACATCCAGCGGAAGGATGTGAGCAGCTTCCTCGATCTCCAGCGGCTGGGACGCAGCCGCGAGATATTTTGGGGAAAGGCGAAGGCATACAGGGCACCGCCGAAAAAGGGTCTGACATTCGTGCCCTCTGCATCGTATGAACAGCGTGGCCGGGAGGCCCGTATGAAGGTAGCTGCCCTGGAGGAACCAGAGGATTACGAACCCGCCGAGTATGAGGAGGACTACCCCACTCCCCCGCCTACCCCCCTATCACCGAGCCGAACCCCTCGTCAGAACCCCTCGGACTCAGCCGCGAAGACCAAGGGTCGTAGCGGCTACCCCAAGAAGGCGAAGCAGCCTCAGAAATCCCCTTTCCCACCTAAACCCCCATCCGCCCCTTGCTCCCCACATACCTGGAAGAACCCGCCAGCAAAACCCCTCGCGAATCCCCCACGAATTCCCCAAAACCCGTCCCCGAAACAACCTCGGCCCAGCAATCCTGAAGGACCTGGCCCGAGGTGTTATAACTGCCGGCAACCGGGACACCGTTACCGGGAGTGCACACAGTTAATGGGCCGATTCTGCAGAATCTGTGGATGGCCCGGATGTGATGTCAACTCGTGCCGGAATTGCGAACGAAAGCGTTCAGAAAACGCCCGGTCGGGAGGGCAGTAAGCCCCTGTACCTCCCGACGGTCGTTAAAGAAGGAGAACCTCCTTCAGATACCCCGACCCCAGCCGCAGCCTGACTGTGCCATGACGAACGTAGCACCAGAGCGGCAGGCAGAGTCCAACCCGCCCCCAACAGAAACAGAAAATGAAACAGACTTGTTCCCGTGCGAACATATGGCTTCCCGAGAAGAGGAAGGCGTGGCTGACCGAGAAGAAATGTTTATCGGAGCTTTAAGTATGGACGCTCGCCACCACTTATGGATTAACGTGGGTGGCGAACTCCTATTGGCGTTGGTCGACCCTGGTTCTACGAAAACGTACCTCGGGCTGGAGGTAGCAAGGAGGAGAGGACTCCTCTTGCAACCGATAGTGGAGGGCGTTCGGGTCGCCAACGGGGCAGTAGTTCCGGTAGACGGGGCAGTCACCCTGACCTTCGATCTCGCAGGAAAAGTCCAATCCCTCCAGGTACGTGTAGCCGCGTTAGGCTACGAATTTGTTATGGGGATTGACTTTTTGAGATTGTTCGGAATGCGTGTGGATTACAAAACGGATACGTGGTCCCTTCACGATGGTCCGGAGCGTAGCTTCGCGACACCGGGTGGGCCACGTTGGAGCATCCCCGCATTCCCCGAGGCTGCAGGCTTGGAACCTGCCTCGGTCTCGGCAAATAGACGGTTAGAATCCCTTCTGGACGAGTTAGTATCCCCCTCACAGGACGGACAGTTAGGACGAACGAACCTGGCGCAACATGATATCGACGTGCAAGGGCACCCCCCGATCCGACAGAAGCCCCGTACAATTTCCCCGTACCTCCTCCGAATAGCCCAAGCCGAAGTCGATAAGATGGTCCAAGAGGGAGTGATCGAGAGGACGAAGAGCTCTTGGCTGAGTAACCCGGTGATCGTCCCGAAGCCAGGCGGAAAGCATCGTTTCTGCATTGACTATCGCGACGTGAACCGGGTAACAATGAAGGACGCCTACCCTCTTTCCAATATGGATCGGATCTTGGATGGTCTTCGGCTAGCCCGGTTCATCTCGAAGTTGGATCTGAGCCAGGCTTATTTCCAGATCCCTGTAGACCCCCAAAGTCGTTCTGTCACCGCCTTCGCCGTTCCTGGCCGAGGACTTTTCCAGTTCAGGAGAATGCCGCTCGGGCTGACGAACGCACCAGCGACGTTTCAGCGGCTGATGGATCAGCTCATCGATCCGGCATGGGAGCCCCATGTCTTTGCGTATCTCGATGACATGATCATCGCCTCCGACACCGAAGCGGAGCACTTCGAGTATTTGAGGATCGTCCTGGAAGTCTTCCGAGCCGCGGGGCTCACCATCAACCGGGAGAAAAGCGAATTTTTCTGCCAGGAAGTAACGTATCTAGGATACGCCATCGCCCGGACGGATTGAAGGCAGACCCGAAAAAAGTTGCCCTCATCCTCGCATACCCTCCGCCCAGGACCCTTCGGCAATTACGCCGTTTCTTGGGAATGGTAGGGTGGTACGCCCGATTCTTGCCCACCCTTTCGCGGGATAAAATTCCCCTGACCGAGCTCCTGAAAAAGGATGTTCCCTGGAACTGGGGGACTGAACAGCAGGAAGCCTTCGAGTCTCTCCGCGAAGCCCTAAGTCAGACCCCTATCCTAGCCCGCCCCGATTTCACCCGCCCTTTCGTCCTCCAGACAGACGCCAGCGACTCGGCCGTGGGAGCCATCCTGACGCAGGAATTCGACGGTGAAGAGCATCCGATCGCGTTTGCCAGCAGGGTGCTGAGTAACGCAGAACGCAAATACACCGTCACAGAGAAGGAGTGCTTGGCGATAATTTGGGCAGTGAGGAAGCTTCGCCCGTACATCGAAGGCACTCACGTTACTGTCATCACCTACCACAGCAGTCTCCAGTGGCTACGGAATCTGAAGGACACTTCGGGACGATTAGCCCGGTGGGCACTCTCGATGCAAGCATGGGACAGGGTCCACAGGAAAGGAACCCTTCATGTTGTCCCTGATGCCCTTTCCCGCATGTACGAGGACACCGATGCGGCCTTAGCCGCGCTCGGAGAAAGTACCGATCCCTGGTACCTGGACAAAGTACAAAACGTCCGTGAATTCCCCTGGATATACCCAAGCTGGAAACTCGAGGACAACAAACTGTACTACCATCGGCCGCATTCGATCATCGATCCGACGATTGTGGACTTGGATGCCTGGAAACTTGTCTTGCCGGCCGAGACTAGGCCGCGAGCAATGGAGGATGCCCATCAAGGACCCAAGGCTGGCCACTTGGGTACTGATAAGACATATCAACGCGTCATCCAGGATTTCTTCTGGCCAGGCATATTCCAAGATGTAGCACGATACGTGGCGCGTTGTCCCGTATGCCAACTCCACAAGGTTTCGCAGTTACCTTCGTCCGGCTTGATGCGAGAGCGCACCACGGAAGGTCCATGGTGCGTAGTCGCTGCCGACGTGATGGGTCCGTTTCCCCCCCAGCAAAGCCAAGAACCGTTGCGTCGTTGTCTTCCAGGATGTCTTCACGAAGTTCGTGGAGGCTAAGGTGCTCGGTAGTGCTACCGGCGCCACAATAGTGAAGGCGTTCGAGACTTTGGTGGTCAACCGGTACGGTTGCCCACAGTACTTCCTGACCGACAACGGAACGGAATTCGTGAACACGCACGTAACGCGGTATTTGGACGAGCTTGGAATTCACCAGACAACGGTGCCGCCTTACCACGCGCAGGCGAACCCGGTTGAGCGAGTCAACCGGACACTGAAGACAATGATAACCTCGTACGTGGGAATGGATCACCGAGACTGGGACGCCCACCTACCGAAGTTATGCTTTGCGATGAACATGGCCGCGCAGTCCTCCACCCAGATGACCCCCGCATTTTTAAATTTTGGCCGTAACCCCCGCCCAGCCAAAAGCCTCCTCTGCTGCACGACTGGGTTCGGAAGAACCTAGAGGCCGCCGCGAAAAGGCAGGCCAAATACTACAATAAGAACCGGAAAGATACGAGGTATCAGGTGGGAGATGTAGTTCTGCGGAAGAACCGAGTTCTGCCGTCAGGAGCGCAGAACTTCTCCGCCAAGCTGGCGCCGCGGTATAGCGGCCCCTTTCGTATTCTGGCGGTACACTCCCCTGTAGTATATGAACTCGAGGATCCAACGAGTCGTCGCAACCCCCGAGTTCACATTAAGGATCTAAAGCCCTTCCGGGCCCGCACGGAGTCCCAACCCCAGAAGACGAGGCAGCCCGTGACCAAACGATCGCCGGCCCGAGCAGGCCGCGATCACCCGCAACAGCAGCCCCAAGCCCAAAACGGCGTCGCCGTAGCGGGCTACGTTCCCTACGTTCGAACCGGGTAGAGCTTTCCGACGCCCACCTTTTTGATCTGATCTCGCGCTTAGAACGACAAGGACAGCAGTAACCGGGACAGACTTATTAATGCTTGCTTGCTTAGGTGCTAACCATCGCTTTGTGTGTGCCTTATTTGCTGCTCGCTTCAAAAGAAGATGCCGAGGAAGGCCGTACTCACTAGGCCGCCGTATAGACGGCCGCTAGGAGAACTTGTAGTCCCCCCACAATTCTTGCTGGGGGAAGGCGAGGCGTCGTATCCTCGCCCATCCTGCCATGTTGTGGAGGGATGGCGCGAGGACTACCGTACCACCTGGTACACCTTTGGGAGGGAAGAGGACGAGACACCCCCGGTCGCAGCAGCCGGGGGCCTACTGCTCCAGTTCCCGAGGGCCGGGCGCCCGAGTCGGGGTCCAAGCAGCAAGAAGCCGCACGGAGCCCCGAGGAGGGTGCCGAGCCTGTCGGAGCGGGAGTACCCGTCCCTTCCCCCCAGTCCCGCTTCCACACCTCTGCCCCCCAGTCCCCCCTCGACGCCTTCCCCTCCCCTGTCCCAACACCTGCTCCCCGGTCAATCCCAATCCAGGGGATGGCGGCCATGGCGCCGCAACCTCCCCTCCCTCGAAGCGGCCTCTCGAGCGCCCTCTCGAGCGGGGTCTCGCCGCCGCGAGCGTCGTCGAAGAGGGCCCCACTAGCCTCTCGGCCCAGGCCGAGAGGACTCCCGCCCCCCCACTCACCCCGCCCCGAAACCCGCGCACCTGCCCGTCCCTCTCCTCCGCCCCTCTCCCGTCCGATCCTCACCCCCCAACCCCGCCTTCATGTCCCTTCACATTTCCCCCCGCGCACGATCCCCAATCCCCCTACCGTCCCTACTCCCGCGCCGCCGCCAGGTCGCATCGGGATTTCCCGATGCTGGGCGTGCGGCCAAACCGGCCATCGAGCCACGGAGTGCCCAAGAGCCCTGGACAAGAGACCTCATTCCCCTCGCTGAATCCCCTCCTGATGTCCTTATCCTGATGCCCCAAATTCCCCCTTCTCCTACCGATGTCCCACACCCAAATCCCATCCTGATGTCCTTATCCTGATGCACCAAATTCCCCCTTCCCCTATCGATGTCTCACACCCAACTCCTATCCTGATGTCCTATCCTGATGTCCTATCCTGATGCCCCAAATTCCCCCTTCCCCTACCGATGTCCCACACCTAAATCCTACCCCCCCCCCCCTATTGTTGTCCCAAACACGATATCCTACATCCCAAGGCCTGGCCCCGGAACTGCTTCACGAACGGCCAAGGAAGCCGCGACGAAGAAGAATCCAGCGATCAGCGAGTCAACGTAGTCATCTAGAGATTAGCTACGGTGAAAAGGCCCAGGAAGCCTCGCCGGAAGTCCCAGCGAGCATCGAGATACTCATCCGATGGTGGAGCTACAGAACGACTGACGACAATACCTGAGTATGCGACGAACGACTACCAGTAGGGCAAAGTCATCGCAAATATTTAATAAATTGAGGTAACCAGTCTGTGCTTTAATTATAGGAGATTTATCACTTCAGTATTACGGGTAACTTCAGCCAGCGGATATTATGGGTAAATGCCGCTAGCCTAGTACTCAAGTACCCCTTTCCTTAAAATACCCATACCGGCTCCTCCCCTGAAGTAAAGAAAGCATAACTGAATAACCGCTCTTGCGGGGAAAGAGGGGAGTACTCCAGTTTAAGCAGGGGGGAGTTGTGACGTTGCGTCACAAGGGAGATAGATAAAAAGCCCGCGTGACCACGCTCGGGCTTAGTCTCCGCCACGCACCTTTATTCAGAAAAATTTCATTGTTAATTTTAAGGTATTTTTAAGGATTTTTTTATATAGAAGCTGCGACACAATCCCCCCCGTCCTTCCCGCACCCGTTTATCGCGATCGCGACGCGACCACGCGGACTGTGGACTGGGGCCAGGTCGGCCCGGCCGTCGGCTCCGAGAACTAGCAACGCCATCTCCCGACGACACGGACAGTCGACTGGCCGTCCGAGGGCATCCCGCTGCCATCTCCCGAGTCTCCGGCCTACCGCGCGTCAGGAGAGACAGCAGCTCTCGCGCGATATGGCTGGCGAGCGCCGTACCGACTGGGGCGCTCCGCGACTCGGGAGGGACAAGATTCATCAAGAAGATCGACTGAAAGGGCGAGCCACGACGATCGAGAAGAAAAATCGATAGGAGGTCCGTCGTCTAATACGGGATTGGGCGAGACGGGGAAGCCGGCCGGCGTAGTCCGGCACTTAGTCCTGGACAGGGTTGCGAAATTTGTAATGAAAAAGTAATGCATTATTCATTACTTTTTTAAAAAGTAATGAAAAAATATTTCATTACCCATTACATTTCATTAAGTAATGTAAAAAAATTCCATTACCCATTACATTATATTTTGTAATGTAAAAAATTTCCGTTACTCATTACATTTGATTTTGTAATGTAAAACATTTCCGTTACTCATTACATTTGATTTTGTAATGTAAAAAATTTCCATTACTCATTACATTATATTTTGTATTGTAAAAAAATTCCATTACTCATTACATTTGAATTTGTAATGTAAAAAATTTCCATTACTCATTACATTACATTTTGTAATGTGAAATATTTTCATTACAAAATGCAATGTAATATGTAATGAAAAAAAAATTCATTACACATTACCTTGTAAGGGGCAATGGACATTTTTTACATTACAAAGTCCAATGTAATGAGTAATGGATTTTTTTTACAATACAAAATATAATGTAATGAGTAATGGAATTTGTTTAAATTACAAAATCCAATGTAATGAATGACGGAAATTGTTTACATTACAAATGTGATGAGTAATGGAAATTTGGATGGACAGACGGACGGACGGACGGACGGACGGACGGACGGATGGATGGATGGATGGATGGATGGATGGATGGATGGATGGATGGATGGATGGATGGATGAGTGGGTGGGTGGTTGGATGGATGGATGGATAGATGAATGGATGGATGGATGGATGGATAGATAGATGAATGGATGGATCGACGGATAGATGGATAGATGGATGGATGGATAGGTATAGATGCATGGATGAATATATCGATAGGGTGGATAGATGAATAGATGGATGGATGGATGGATGGATGGATGGATAGATGATGT
>CALYCA010000514.1:0-32906 GCA_944452715.1 Ophion slaviceki | reverse complement strand
CCAGGCAATACGTATACGTATATCTAATAATATTTCATGATCGTATACTATATCTACATATTTACAAGAAACGAGCAATAAGCCCACACCAATATAAATGATATTTGTTTAAACACCCAAAAGATTTTTGCAAATTGTCTACTCTTTGCCCGTCTCCTGTCGATGTCACACACCCCCCCCCCCCACCTTATTCTTGGGCGGGCCGTTACTTTAACCAGGATCCCTTTCATGGCCGCGTCACTGATAAGCCGTCTCGCTTCTCTGAAGCTTTCGTAATCGCATGCGTTAATCAGCAAACGGCTGGGTGATGCGAAAAAATAACGGGACACTAAATGTACAATCGTTGTTTTTTTGACCGTTTAGGGTCAAATTCGGAAATGTCAACATGTCTTTTGCTATTTAAAGCCGGATGTGCATCGCGATCTTGAGCGCTTGTCGGAGCCACGAAATAAGTATATCGTTGTGAGAGAACCTCGCATATCTGCCGTTTTCTCGATCTATGTACGAGGTTGCGTTTCTTTACGTCGGATACGGAGGTGACGCGGACTCGAGACTCAATTCGGCGAGGGATTGTTTAATTGTCATTAGAAGTTTTTGGTACGCTGGTGACAGCGGTAACCACATGACGAGCGTCGTGGGTCCTCTCGTTACAGTTGCAACAGTAACTTTGGCCCGCGCTAAGTCTTCTCTTGATTGCGTTTACCCTGGTTGCTCGGGGCCCAGGGTCACAACGAGTGGTAATCACCGAGAACGAGGCCACTGTGATATCCCGCGTGCGAACTCGTCATCCCCATCGAACCCATTCCCTGATACGGACCCATTCCCATTCCAACGTTCATTGACATCGTGTTCATCGTGTTGACGCTCTGCATTGAGTTTGGCAGCATTGGCGTCGGTCCCATTGGACTCAGACCTCCCATCGAAGGCGCTATCGCACCCATCTGCATCGAGGTTGCCGTATGCGGCAAAGACTTCTGCAGATCGGCCGAAGTCGGTGTTCCTATTAGGTAATCCTGTCGACAGACGATCCAAAGTGACCAGGTTAGTTTCGATGCACGCGACACCTTACGGACGTCAAATCTTCGGGGATATGACACGGGCGCTGAGGAAGCTGCTATTGTTATTGTTCTTTTGTTCAACAGATATTCCGCAAAGCACAGTAGAATATTAGTGCTCGCGATTCATCGAGTATTAGTGATCTTATCACTGGACCTGAAAGTTCACCCGCGAACGGCAGCCATTCGAGGCTGTGTCTTGTAATTGAGTGGGACACTGTCTTGGGTACACTGAGAGAAATGTATGGTGTTCTCAACCATATTTTAACTATATTATATATTTCCCTGAGGGGACAATAATATTTTGTAGCCATAGTTACTGCCAAAATTATAGCACTGCTTATTGATATTTTAGCAGTTCCATGAATGATGCACATATGTTAACCGCAACCATGCACAAACTTACGTTTATGCTTCAATGCAATATAGTAGGTAGGTGGGTAAGTAGGTTTTCATAAAATAGATATTTCCTGATACTATAAAAAATTTACTTCCCCAAGATTCTAATAGTGAGCTGAAATATATATATATATACACATTGATGTTTGTAGTGATTTGTACCATATTATAAGGTACGACCTGCTATATGCGTATTTGGCGTGTTATTCAAGTGTTGGTACAAGGCATCATTGCCCGTCTGCTAAATGCATAGAATATTTCATAAATCCAAAATAAAATGCGCAACTCAGAGTTCTACCTCGATGATTTTTTATTATAATTCGCCATTTCCTGAGCTCCTGTAATGATTTATTTCGAAGAAAATTTTTCGCCTAATCGGAATCGAACCTAGAACCTAACTGTCTACCTTCTACCTATCCTACGCATGCTGCCACCAAGCTACAGAGTACTTTCGGCATCTTGAGCACAAATATGGCATACGAGACAAATCGGGCTGTACTTCCGAATAGCTGTTACCTGCGATTTATGTGAAATTTTGCACAGATCGTTTTTTCTAATATAAGTCACTGTTTAAATGAATTTTTGGCGCTTTGCAATAGTTTTGTACCATATAATAGTGATTTGTACCATATTATATTGTACGACCTGCTAAATGCATAGTAATGTGTGTCCTACAGAAGGTGAACTTCAAGAAGAAGTGTTGAACTGATATCCTATGTTTGCAATGCAACAAACATACTATGTAACAGTTTGTGAGGCATGCATAGTTCTTAAAACTGTTAAGCTGCGGTTGCTCGAACTGCAAATAATTTACGTCTTCGCTATAAGTAAACTTTACTATAATTATTTTTCGAATAGTCACTTTTCATCAGGTCTTCTAACAAATCATACTCGAAAAACGTTAATGTCAACCATATGAATTGTACAAACTTGAAAAGAATAGTAGAAGTTTGACTGAACAAAACTTAACGTACAGTATACAACATTAGTATATGTACGCCGATTTTGCTATAGCACTGAAGTAACCATGTCTACATTGTCAAGCCTTTTACAATAGTAAATAATCATTTCGGGGATAACGGAGAGTCAAATATGCCACCCAAATGTTGTAAAAATTTAAATATACCATGTTTAGGTATGTTTTTCGATTATAGTCGTGTTAACTATATTATGTTTGTGGTGTCAATAAACTATAACGAATTTTACTAGCCCCTCTTTTACCATGGGCGTTTGTTGTACTTGTACACTGACTTTTCTGTCAGTGTACTGATGTGCGATTATTTTTCACGAAAATCCCGAACTTTTCTAGAAGCTCTTTACGAGAAACTTCAACGGCATGAGAGAAAAACAATAGGTAGAACTAGAGTTCTCAATTACAGGGTTGAGCCGACAAAACATGGGACTTCTTCCATCACAAATTGTCAGAGAAGAAGCTAAATATGCCACATATGAACGGTTTTGGGAAAAAGTTTACCAATTCACTCACTACAGAAAACTGTATGGAAAGTTTATAAAATGATTTTTCAGTTGTGCCAATTGCAAAAAGAAGTAGCTCATAGCCATACCAAAAGCATGTGTGTTGTCATTTCGTCTTAAGACAGATAAGCGAAGAAACTAATGATAGTAATGTTAGGGATAAGCAAACTATTGTAACGGATGGATAGTGCCAGTTCCGATCATCATGTTGAAACTGCGGGACAAATCCTCTTTCGAATGAGACAAGAACTAACCTGAGGACTGTAGTACTGCATGTAATCCAGTTGGCTTTTCTGTTGGGCGCAACTTGGCGGCGGAGGCGGTGGTAGAGACGCGGTAGGGTGTACGAGTCCATGAGAAGCGTGTCCAGCCTGAAGATGATGCTGCAACTGATGATGAAGGTTTCGCTTGTCGTCACCGCTCTCGCTACTCGTGTCGTGATGCTGCTGAATATGATGACCCGAGGTGTGCGCGGGACCAAGGCTCGTGCTCGTGTGACTCTGATGATAGGAGTGAGGACTCGAAACGGCGATCGGTGCTGGTAGCTGATACATGCCTGATGCCTGCTGATGCGCATCCATCATTCGTTGTTGCTGTTGCCCCTGTTGCTGTTGTTGCTGCTGCTGCTGCTGTTGCTGGACGATACAGGTCGTCTGCTGTTGACCGATCGAACCTCGCTTCGTATCATCACCACTCTCGCTGCTTGAGTCGACCAAACCAGCACCATGACCCTTGTCCTCCCTCTGGCCGCTGCAGTCCGGCAAGCACAAACATTAAACGATCAAGTTATTAAACGGTTAGTTGATTCGGTTCGTCCATTTTTAACGGCTTATCGACTTCATTACATAGTCCATTAAGCATACAAGACGGTCGATAAAACTATACTATTTTCACAGTAATTAGTGCTGTTGTACTAATTACTATTAATTAGGCTGCTTCGTGCGTTTCGGACCACTCGGAGGCATTTCGGAAAAAATGCACGTAACTTTTTTTTAATGTTTGCGTATAATTTCTATTGTATATTATTCTTATGATGTTTATTCATCATTTAAGCCAAAAATGAGTTTTTCTACTCAGATGGAACGTCAACTAATCAAGATTCCACGTCGCAATCGACCTCGTGGCCTGCTGTAAAGCCACAGTTGAATTGTTTATACTATAGAATTCTCGAAAAATCCTTTGTTTTTGCCGTTTATGCTAATTTACACTCAATTATTATTTTCATTTGCCAGATTTTTTATACCGATGTATCTGTTTCACTTAGAAAAAAGACGCATAACTTGGGAGAAACGCATACAAATGATTTTTTTACAATTTTTTTCGCCAAGTGATATTGTGAGCTATAATAGCGATCATGTAATTGAATAGTTAATAGAAGTCGATGTAATTAAAGGCCAGCGAAGAGAGGAGAGAGAGAGCGTAATAGATGACAAGAAACAATTTCAGATTTTCAAGAAGAATAATTCTGGCCAGATCACCTTTCAAAAGAAAAGATAAGTATGAACATGTCAATGCAACAATATTTTTACCACAATTTGCTTTTCCATCAAGGTCTTAAGAAGTTTCCTTTCAAGGATTGGGTTTGCATATGTTATTATTTCTGTTTCACTAATTCCTGTAACAGTAGTATAGTATATATAATATTTAAATACATAATATAGGCTTAAATTATGTATAAACATCAGATGAATGATAAACAAAAGAAATGATACGCGAAAATTTCAAAAAAAAAAAATGTTGAGGGGTCATCAGTGTAAAATTTCCAAAAAATTCGACTTTTTTGCATTTTCCGATAGTGTAGACGGTTATAAGTATGCTGTTCAATTTTTGGAGCGAAATTTGAATTATTCCGGTTGCTACAGCCTTTCTCAGAAAAAAGGATTCGACCAGCTGCATGAGACCTGGGGCGGGCGGACGCGTTTTTCGCGAAATGTCGTTTTTCAAAACGGTGTACACCCTCAAAGGAAGAGTTGCCGAGCTTTCCGTTTCAAATTTTGCCACAATATTCTTCGCGCCATTATTCATCTTGCTATGGAAGGTTTTTTTTAATCTTCATATTTGTTTAACGAAAAATTGTGGACAAAATAGGTTAAATTCGATATTTTTATTCAAACCGCCGCCATTTTGTCAACTGTGATTTTAAAAAACCTCCGTAGCAAGATAGCGGCTTTCATACTGATTATTAATCTTTTTACAAATTTTGTTTCAGATAATATTTACGGCCCCAACCGTGTACACCGTGAGTATTCCTTTTTTTCGAAAACATTTTCAACCATTAAAAAAAAAGTAAAACAAAAAAAAACGTTTGAAAATTAATTTTCTGCTCTTCATGAGTGCTTCGACTTGACATTAAAAAAACAGACGGATGAGCGTATTTTAACCATCGAAAAAAAATCGCGCTAATCAGCTATTTATCAACCCGTTAGACTATGATGATCCTTCAAGAGCTCTTTTTCCTAAATGCCTCCGAGCGCTCCGAAACGCACGAAACAGCCTAGGCAATGAAAGTAACAGCTTGGAGTCGTTTAATCCAGTCGTCGTACGAAAAATATACAACGATCTAGCATCTAAAGATGTACTATCCAAACGCCTCCATGGGTATAGGCATAATTCAAATAAGAGACGATTTTTAAACCTCATCAACAATTTTGGTTGTTTTAAAATTTTACGGCGGATTTCTTAGCGAAAGAATGTAGGTATTGAAATGATGTTTTAAAAATTAATTTTTTTTTCAACCGTGTGTCCTTTTCTAGCAAAACTAATGTAAATGGCGATTTTTGTTGTTGTTGGTGCTAATCCCTAAAAGTGTTGCGTCCACCCGAAGAGCGCTTAAAAACGCTCTGACTGTAGCTACAACTGCGACGCCATTTTGTATTTTTTTCAAAAACAATGTAGAATCAACACATTTAGAATTTAGAACGTCAACACATTTAGAATTAATCCTTCAAACCTTGTTTTGATTGCTCTTTTGATATTCGCAAAAAAAAAATTCCCAAGAAAGTATCCTTTTTGGTCAGCCATATAGATACCCGACTAGAAATTTTGATCCGGCAGCTTGAAGACTGGTTAGGCCGCTATCAAGCTGCGGTCCGTAATACCGTAGTACGGCACGTTTGATCAGTGCCGGAAGTCCCCCGAACCAGTGGAAACTTAGTCCGGGCGCTAGTAGGCACCCTCAACAGGGCCAAGTCTGGTAGCCTGTATGCCGCCGTAATATGGCGTCCATGGACGCCGTGTTACGGCATGCCTGCTCTGTGCCGGATCTCGGCCGGATCAGTGGAGCCTTAGTACAGACGCGAGAAGGCACCCTGAACAGGGCGAAGTGCGGTAGCCTGTATGTCGCCGTAATATGGCATCCATGGACGCCAGGTTACGGCAGGCCTGATCTGTGCCGTGGGTGGACCAGATCGGTGGAATCCTAGTACGGGTGCGAGGGGGCACCCTCAACAGGCCGAAGTACGGTAGCCTGTATGTCGCCGTAATATGGCGTCCATAGACGCCGTGTTACGGCACGCCTGATCTGAGCCGTATGTCGGCCTTATCAGTGCAGCCGTAGTTCGCGAATCAAGATTTTGAGGTTAGGTTTCATTGACGTCTGCGATATAAACCGCGTGAATTCGAATAATCTACACTCTGCGAGCACTTAATAAACATGGACTAATTGTTTATATACAAACTCTTCTTAATGGCAGAACTTAAAATGATTGATTAATGATTAATTATGACTGATTAATATATCTATAAATGTATGTAATATATAAATAAAAATAAAAGTGAATTTACTATTTTTGTCAAAATTACATGCGTGTGAGTTGTTTTCACAGCCTGAGGGCCCTTGCACACGGCGTATTTTCTACGGGCAGACGACGCGATGCAACCGCGGTACACGCATGATCCACACGCTTTTTGGACTGAAAAACGCATATAGATCAAGTGTGTATCGCGTTTGTATCGCGTGGTCTGCGCGTAGAAAATACCCGGTGTGCAAAAGCCCTAAATAAGCAAAAAACAACCGCGGTAAAAACATAATTATTGTTGCATTGCAATGATGCAACCTTCAACATCATACATAAATTTATTGACATTCTTTAGAATAGAATTAGACTAATAAAGATAGGAAAGAAAATAAGAAAGTTCACACAAGTGTTAGGATGGCCAAGTAGGTAGCACGCTCAGCTCTAGAATAAGAAGGTAATGGTTCAATCCCGAGGGTAGGTAAAAACTCTAACGAGGCAGAATACGTTTCAATTCAATTATCATATAGGCAGAAACTTAAATAAGGTATATGGAAACAAAAAATACTAAGAGAATGTTTTTATTCATAATTTTTGTTTGTTTTTATTTGTCATTTCAGGCATAGATACGGCAGCCGGATCATAGCCTTCAAAGATATACTGATCAGGTCCGTAACCGGCAACCGCATCAGGGCTGGGTGCAAAAAGCGTTTCACGCCTGTTAAAGCCCTGATACGGCGGCCTGTAAAGTGCCGAGGTACGGAATACGGCATGCCGGATACGGCCCTAGACTGCTCCGTAGCAAAATTTCTAGTCGGGGCCTTATGGCCTCTGCCACACTGCGCCTCTGCAACCCAAACAAAAGACTGGCAGTTCTTCCAGCGCCCCAATTGTTCTTTCAGCGCTATCTAATGTTATTTTTACCCCTAATTTTGTATAATATACGATTTGTGGCACTATTAAATTATGGGGTTCATCAAGTTTGCATTACAGTATTAAAACAAGAACGTTTCCCGTGTTCACACTGTAAAAAGCAACGGTTCAAAACTGAAACTATATATGTTCCTAACCAGTTTCTAGAACAGAGGACTTCACTGTTAAAACACCCACATAAACTCTGTCGATATAACTGGCGCATTCATTGTACATAATACAGATTAACCAACTGTCAAATTACAGATTTTGTTATATTTATATTACAGTGTTGAACTGTCAAAATTTACTTTTGGCTACACTGTATTTTGAACTGTGTGTTCCAGTAAAAGATACAGTAGAGAGGTTCGAGTCCAAAGAGGACAGTATAGGAACTGTAATAATTTACTTTGAGCACTGTGTTTCAGGTAATATCGCTGTGCAATCGCTCGAGTCCAATGTGAACTGTGTAGCCCCTGTATTTTGTACTATTTCTTTTTTTCCGTACACGTTAAAGTGTTTTTTTAACCACATTTTTTTTTTCAATTTTGAGCAAAGCTATAATTTCACGATTTTTACAGCTTTTTCTTAATTCACCTAGAAGAAAAATATATGATAATTGAAAATTTTACTGGTTTTCTTGTTTTAGTCAAGAACTACGAGCTGTATCTTTCCCGCCGATCAGAGACTGCAGTGGCAAGGCGCACATGGAGTAGGCTGATAAATCTGCAGTCATTTATTGTTTCATGTTGAACTTTTTTTAATGCATTTCAAATATACATGAAAAGGTACCTCAATGTTTGCTGAGCTCACTTGTTTTTTTCCTTCTAAAAAAATCCTGAAAAAACGCTTTCTCTGGACCTCCTAACTCAGTTAGGAGTTAGCCAGAGTTGGAAGGTCATGTTAGTTAGAAGAAAAGCCTGAGTTAGAAGAAAATTCATGTTTTTACTTAGTTTACTTAAGTAAACTAAGTAAAAACATGAATTTTTCGTAATCACGAAACACTGAGGGAGGCCGAATGAGCGAGTAAGGCGGCGGGGGACGAATATTCTTTATAAATCTCGTAAACTGAAATTCCGTTTTCGAAGCTCGGAGACGGACGTCGCTGGTTAGGAAACGAGCACGCGCCTTATTCTCGTTCGCCGTCTTGTCCGGGCACGGTTATCGTTAACCGCTTGTTTTACAAGTCGTTTGAAATCGCACCCTGGCAACGTATACACGTATACATTTTCGTGCGCTTGTATACTCTCATCCTGCTGACGCGACGAATAACGTGCCCGCGACCCGTATATTTTCTTTTTTGTTGAATCTCAAAAAGATAGGAACGCGCGAGAAGCATTCGAGATTCCCCGATGCACATTTTTCTGCCCCGAGTATGCAGCGGAGCTTACATTCGGACTTCCCCCACTCTCCGCTTCATCATTACCCCGTTGATCGACCCAGAGTGCGACGAGAAAACTCGCTTTATTTTTCACGTCGAAACTCTCCACTCTCGAATGCACCTCGAATGACTTTTTTCGTTTACTTTATTGCTGCAATCACAAATATTGATCTTTGCTCATCTTTAATAAATTTGGCGCTTTTCTGTAAGAAAATCCCGTGAATTACGCTCTGAATATATTTGGTATCCAGTGAAACCTTAATTTTTCTCTTCATCGGAATGGATGTAAAATAAAATAATCTCGGAAATTACTTTTTTCATATGCCACAAAATCCGCAAGACTGTAATTTTTATCGCACACCTTGTAAATGCAAGTTATTTTCATACTGTCTATCTATCTCGAAACCATCTTTCGAAAAAAAAAACGTATTTTCTGAAAATCTATTTTTCATCCATTCTAATAAACTAAAAAATCCAGGTTATCAGAATTGATAAAAAATAAAAGAATTGTGTACATGATTTTTTTTGTTTCATCTTGTAAAAATTCCAAATGAATTCTTCACCATGTTGTCACAAAAAAAACAACAACTTGTGTAACAAAATGTACAGTCCAACAAATTTTGTAGCACAAGTTTCTGTTATTTTTGTGATCTTGTAAATGCACATTATTATTCTCATACTGTTATCATTATTATTATGATTATTTCATTAGATTATTTTAAGTATTATCATATAATAATAATTATTACTACTAGTCTTGTTATTTTTTTCAGCACTGTTGTTGTTGTTGTTACCGTAATATTAATTATTCTTATTCTCAATACGTGCATATTTGTAAGTAGTACAACGCATATATTTTTTTCAAACGTTTTTTTAGTTTTCACCTAATCAGGCTATAATTATTGTTATTCGATTCTCACTGCTATTATTATCCTTATATGTTTCAGTATTACTGTAACATTAATAACAGCAACAATGACTAGTATTACTTAATAATTCGTCCAATAATAATTTACCCAGCGTAATCTAATTCTCGACCAATTCCCAGCACCAAAGAAAAATTGTATACGCAACAAAAAAATCGCCACCCATCCACGTGACCAACTGCAAAATGGTATGACCGAAATGTACATTGTCACGTTCATCGAGTGATTGAAACTGAAAATGCGTCCACTCAGTGAAAAAGGACAGAATTCCTGAGGCTTTGAGGGAGCAGGGTGGCGAAGGAGCTGAAAAATGCGGAGAGCAAAGAAGACATTGAAAAGAAAGAAAGATGATCAACTACCGTTAGGAGGCGTACACTCGAATAAGCCAACAAGCGTTATATCCATGAGACGCGCGCGCGCGCGATCGAGATACAAAATCGAGGAGGCGAAGAGAAGGAAAGAAAAAAAACACACATGCAAGAATAATAAATAAGTACGGATAGAGAGGGATCTCGATGAGAACTGAGAAGAGGAATGACGGAGGGTGAAAATAGAGGAGAGAGGTGTTTTTTGGTACCACCCGTTGCATCCGGGGGGCCCATATAACCCGAACGAGGTGTCCACCAGGTATTCCTTATCGGATCCTCATCTGAGCAGTAAATTTGTCCGTGTTTCACTCCTCGACGGGACATCCCGTCCCAGAGACGTATGATTCTGGGCTCGTGAGAGAGGGACAGGGAGAAAAATGAGAAAAAGTGAGAGAAAGATAGGCTCCTATCAAAGAAGCCACATAAGGTGATTGTTGAACATCAGTATCGTTTTGATTAGGATTCTTACACGCGTCGAGGTATTTCGATCCATGTACACCCACACATGCATACACATACGTGGACGCAGCGTTATTGCAAAACTCTGCCAACAAATTGTCATCTCGTCGAGAATCGTCGTCCGATGGAATTCAGGCTTCAAGGGGCTCGAAGGAACGAAAAAAGATGGAGGAGAAAGAAAACGAGCTACGTGGCGTTTCGATCTACAGCCGAATAAAATAAATATGGGTAAATAAAGGGAAAGGAAGAGTTGGCCGAAAGGAGGAGGAGGAAAAACGAGATTTGGACCTGGCTGTATGTAGGGAACTGTTGAGAGAGCCCATAGGGTACGAGCGTGCGAGAAGGACCCGCGAGACTGGCACGACCGAGATTCCAATCGGTGAAGCGCCCGTGAATTTTATTAATCGCCCGGTACATAAATTAACCACCACGTCCCTCGGTAGTGTCGCGAGCTGTGCGAATAGCTGCAGCGTCTCTATACGCTACATAGGCCTATGTGCGCGCTCTTCGGCGTGTGAAAAGCAACGTTCTTTTTCTCCTTCACTCCCCGAAACGGCGGCAATTGGCGTTCGTGTTGTGTAATCAGCCTAGTTCGAGGGAACTTTGTGCTGAATTCGCGTCAATGATTTCGCAAGCACTCTTGAACTTGCCGGGAAGTGTTTGCCGAATTCAGGAACTTTTGTACCTGCGAGTGGTCGCGAGGAAATTGTGCAAGTGGGGCTTGAATAATTGATTTGGCTTGAATACTAGTTTTTTTTTAACGTTTACTGAGAGAAACCTCTCATAATGGTATGGTGTTCTCAATCATATTTTAACTATATTTTATATTTCCGTGAGGGGACTATACATTTTTGGTAGCCATAGTTACTGCCAAAAGTATAGTACTGCTTATTGATATTTTAGCAGTTCCATGAATTATGCACATATGTTAAGCGCACCACTTACAAACATACGTTTATGCTTCAATGCTATACAGTATAGTAGGTTTTAATAAAATGGATATTTTCTGATACTATAAAAAAATTACTTCCTCCAAGATTCTAATAGTAAACTGAAATATATATATACACAACGATTAAAAATGTTACCTGCGATTTGCGGCGATATTTATAGTGATTTGTACCATATTATAAGATGCGACCTGCTATATGCGTATTTGGTGTGTTATTCAAGTGTCGGTACAAGGCATCAATGCCCGTCTACTAAATGCATAGAATATTTCATAAATACAAAATAAAATGCGCAACTGAGGGTTCTTTCTCGATAATTTTTTATCATAATTCGTCATTCCCCGACCTCCCGTAATGATTTATTTCGAAAAAAATATTTCGCCTAATCGGAATCGAACCTGGAACCCTGCCTACTTTCTACCTATTCTATGCACGCTGCCACTACGCTACCCAGTACTTCTGGCATCTTTACCACATATATGGCATAAGACCCAAGGCTAATTCCGGCTGTACTTCCGAATAGCTGTTACCTGCGATTTAGATGAAATTTTGCACAGATTTAAAAAAAAATAATATAAGTCACTGCAAATGGATTTTTGACGCTTCGTAATATTTTTATACCATATAATAGTGATTTACACCATATTTTATGATACGCCCTGCTCAATGCATAGTAATGTGTATCCTACAAGAACAAAAGGTGAACCACAAGAAGAAGTGTTGAACTGATATCCTATTTTTACAACGCAATAAACATATAAACATACTCTAACAGTTTGTGAGACATGCGTAGTTCTTAAAACTATTATGCTGCGGTTGCTCGAACTGCAAATGATTTACGTCTTAGCTATGAGTAAACTTTACTACAATTTTTTTCCAATAGTCACTTTTCATCAGGTCTTCTAACAAATTATACTCGAAAAACGTTAATGTCAACCATATGAATTGTACAAACTTAAAAAGAATAGTAAAAGTTTGACTGAACGAAACTTTATGTACAGTATACAATATTAGTATTTGTACGCCGATTTTGTCATAGTACTGAATTAACCATATCTACATTGTCAAGCCTTGTACAATAGTGAATAATTATTTCGGGGATAATAGATAGTCAAACATGCCACCAAAATCACATGTTTAGGTATACTTTTCATTATAGTAGAGTTAACCATATTATGATTGCGGTGTCAACAAACTATAACGAATTTTACTATATCCTCTTTTACCATGGACGTTTGTTGTACTAGGTGCGCAACTAAGTTTCCGGGTTTCACACATGGATGGCGCTAGCGATACATGTAGTCGGCATACACCTCTGAAATTGGGTGTCTTTATAGCTTCGGCATCTGTTAAGAATACCCAGTCGTAATATAAACAAATATCGCAACACAACGACTTTTTTTCTAACCTCGAAAATGTCGAAGTTTGTGCAAAATAAACAGCATTTGCTGGAAGCATTGCTTTTCTGCTTGAACCTAAAAAAACAGCAGCTGAAGCACGTCGGTTACTTGAGGAGGCCTACGGCGAACATATACCATCAAAAACAACGTGTGAAGATTGGTTCAAGCTGTTCAGAAGTGGCGATTTTGAGACTGGGGACACGGAGCGCTCGGGAAGACCGCAAACATTTGCGGACGACGATCTGCAAGCGTTATTGGATGAAGATGACACTCAAACAGATCAACTAGCCGAGGCATTAAATGTGACTCGGCAATATATTTCAAAACATTCATAAGAAAGGAAAGTGGGTGCCGCATGAGTTGACTGAGAGACAAATGGCAAATCGAAGAGCCACTCCGAAATTTTGCTTTTGCGGCAGAACAGAAAGAGTTTCCTGCATCGAATTATTACTGGCGACGAAAAATGGATATACTTCGAGAATCCCAAACGCAGAAAATCGTGGCTTTCACTTGGCGAAGAGTCGACATCGACGGCACGGCCAAATCGCTTCGGAAAAAAGGTAATGCTCTGCGTTTGGTGGGACCAGAAAGGAACCGTGTACTATGAGCTGCTGAAACCGGGCAAAAATGTCAATGGGCATCGCTACCGACAACAACTAATCAATTTGAACCACGCATTGTTCGGAAAACGGCCAGAATGGGACACGAGACACGAACGTGTGATATTGCAGCACGACAACGCTCCGCGCCATCGCAATTCCATCGTTTAGGACACCATAAAAACACTGAAAAGGGATCTGCTACCGCACCCGCCGTATTCGCCAGACCTGGCCCCTTCAAACTATCATTTGTTCCGGTCGATGGCGCATGGCTTGGGTCGGCTACCCTCGGCCAATTACGATGCAGTACAAAATTGGTTGGACGAATGGTTTCAGTCCAAAAACGTGTCTTTTTATCGTCGCGGTATTTATGTATTGCCAGAGACATGGCAAAAAATTGTAAATAGCGAGGAACGATAGTTCGAATGAACCATTTTTTGTATTTGTCTTGAAATTTTCGATTTTTTATTGGTAGAAAAAACCCGGAAACTTAGTTGTGCACCAGTAAATACCATGGACTTTTCTCTCAGTGTACATACAGGTCGAATGAGAATCAGCCTAGAATGTTTTCATCAGTAGCAGTTGCGAACAATTCATTTTCAAAATTTCCATGAGCGTTATTTGCAAAACGGCAAATATACGAATGTAGACAACTTTGCACGGTGTGGTATCGGAAACATTGAATAGCTTTGGAATTTTAATGTTAGTTAATCTGCACATATTAAATAACATGTCCTGACTGATTCAACATCGCCAACCCTGAACTACTGAAGCTAGACACATGATATTTGGACAACAGGTTCCTTTTGCGATGTAAGCACCCACTACGAAGGGATTTTCGGCAATTCATCTCCTACGGAGATAAATAGGTTGAAGAACTGTTTTATGGAAATGCGAAACCTCTGAACTTAAAGACGTGACCATTTGTATTCGGACATTCTATTAGAAATGGATGAATACGTCTATTAGATTCTATTAGAAGGGGTGAAATAGGGGATTGAAAGTTGGTATTGAAAAGAAAAAACCTTCGTTGAATTTTCTTGAAACTTCGCATAAATTTCATACCTCCTCTTCACCGCTTTCTGGGTCGATTACCAAAAAAAAGAAATACGTGCTTACTTTATCTGAATGGTCGATCATTTATTTTCTGCTTCAATTAGGAACTCCACTCTATGCTCCGTTTATGTTTATGTTTCAATTTATGGCAGTATTCCAAATCCGAAGCATCGATGTTTGCGAATTTTGTCATACCCTTTTTCAAGTCTATTTTCTGGGAAAAGTAGTTGAGATGTTAGGATGAGTCCAGCGACATTATTTAAGTCTGCCAAAATCCTTTCCGAAACCCCTCCGATAAATCTCCGTTCCTCAAATAGAATCCATGCTACAACTGTTTGAAACTTCGCAATTTTGGCGATTCTGGAAAAGTGGCCAAAAGGGTCAGAAAAATTTGTTATCGACTTTAAAGTAATTTTAAAGGTCTATCTAAAGGGAAATTTTCTACCGATTACGAATATAACCGAGTTTGTGGCAAACACTACAAATTAAGCCGGAATATCGCCCAAAATGTGTCCCGACGCAGGCTACTTAGAGGCCACTGGCTAGAGACTGCATAGAAACATTGTCAAATGACGATCACACGAAGTGATCACTGGGTGTGATCGGGGAGGCATACCCGCGTAGAAATTCTTAGGGTTAGCCTGATCAGGATCAGGCCCCGATCGGGGTGTAATACGGGTAACACCTATTACGGGCATCCTGATACGGCCTCGACCGGGCCGGAAGTATCTAGGCCCTAGATCAGGCAATACTAAAATGGCCCAACTAAGGCCGCCCCTGATAAGATCCTACCAACGCTTTTCCCTATAGGTCCCTACCAAGGCTTGCCCTGATAGGCCCTACTAAGAATTTCCATGATAGGGCCATACTAGGCTCTCCCTAATGAGGCCCGACCCCGTGAAACATTTGCCGGCGCTTAAGATGCGGCCAATGCTTGGTACGATATTTAGCACCAACTACTAAGACCCAGTGTTGGTCCTTTATACGGGCCAATGATTTGGCCATGATTCTGCCAGTGCTTATTTGAAGCATGGCAAGCCAACGAACACCCAACCTTGGGCCAAATATCGATTACCAACTGTCAGCCAACTATCGGGTCCTAGTGTTGACCCCGAACATGGGCCAATCGGTTAATCATGGGTTTGCCAGTCTCGAATTGAAGCTCGGCACACCATCGAAGAGCCAACGCTGGGCCAGTACTAAATAATGACCGTCGGCCAATTGTCGGGGCGAGCGCAGGCCCTGAGTCTGAGCCAATCGTTTGACCGTGATTTCGCCAATGCTTATTTTTAGCATGGCAAACTGACGAATTGCCAATCCTGGCCCAACACTGGCTTTGAACGGTATAGTCCATACATACATACAAGAATGCTTTTTTACGTATATTATTGTTATAAATTTTTTTATTATCGTTGCATGCAATTCTCTACGTCCTGTGATAATAAAAACTCATAATTACTGTTATCTGAAATTCACTTTATTAAAAATAAATTTGATTTATACTAAAGTTTTGTGGTGTATTAAAAAAATTCCGAGTTATTATGATAGTATTAAGAAACATCGAGTGTTAAAACGACGATAAAAATTAGAAGACTCTTTATAGCAGGTTAGGTTCAAAGGCAACGATACAAAAAGACAAGTAGATAGTGAAACAAATTTGGAAACATTCCACGAGCAAGTGATTGTGCATAACGATGTTAGTGAATCTAATGATTCTTTCGATGAGCAATCATCGAGCACAGAAATTTGTGAATGTGAAGGATTGTTGGCTAAGCATTGGGTTGTTTTGACAGCCCTACACTAGGCCAACACTAGCCCGAATATTGCGCCAACATTATGAAGCCGACCTTAGCCCTACTATGGGCCGGTGATCACGCCAACCGTCAGCCAATGATCGTGATCTCTTTAGCCCAATGTTGGGCCAATACCCGGCCAACTGTTAGGATTTCCGGTAAGCCTACTATTAGCCAGCCGTACATCCCAGCGTTGGGCCGAAGAGATCACTCCTACCGTGGCGCAACACTAAGCCGGTAGTGCTGCCGTTCATCGGCCAATGGTAGAATGTGATTGGCGTGACGCTGGCTCGAGGTTGGGTCGGTTGCGTCGTTTTTCACGGGACCAAGGCTTTCCATGATCGGGTGGTACTAGGCTTTCCCTGATTAGGCCATAAAACGGGCTTGTCCTATAACTGCCTCAGCAGTCGATACATGCACATAACCTCTTATTTTCCACGTGGAAACTTCGATTTGACAGCATCGTAGCTTCGGAGTTTTGATGTATTCATGAATTCTATTTAAAAAAAAGGTTTTTTGGACTGTCACGACAAAAAACGTTATGCAACTCGGATGCGTGTTAGAAGATCTTGGCAGGTCTGTAAGGCCGAGAGAGAGGAATTATATATATATATGGCTGCGTGACATCTGATCCGACGACAAAATATCCAAAAGACAAAACATCCGCGAGACAAAATCGTAAATCTCGTCCACCACATCAACGGAGTCGCGCGCTAAACACCTTTGTGGGGTGTGTGAGATAGTGGGGTGGGGGCATAATACGAATTTCTTCATTGAACCCAAACAAACAAACAAACCCAAACATATCCGTCACATATTAATAATTTTCCTCCTTTTTATGATGGAACAAATTTCAACGGCATGACTGTACACTTGACATTGAATAAATTTCAACGGCATGACTGTACACTTTAAACTGTATATAATATCGGCAGATATTTTGTCATGAGGATATTTTGCCGTCGGATCAAAACGCGTGTTACCATATATATCCCGGCTGGAAATTTCTTCAGGCTAGCCAGATTTATGATCGGGCCGTAATGAGGGAGCTGTGTGGCTATCCGTATTACGGGAATTTTTATTCGGCCGTGAGTCTGCCATGAACAGGCAGCCACAGGTCAGGCAAACTTATGGCAAACGTGAAAATGACCATAATGTGGTTTGCCTTATCAGTGCCCTAATGTGGCTCTATTAGGAGGCCCATGCATGGCAGTGCTCAGGCTAGCGCTAAAGTGGTGGCGCCAGTGTTGCATTCAAAAACTATATATATATATACTAGGTGTGTAAGTATGAAACCGGAATTTTTGTACAGAAAAAACACGTTTATTGTAATGATATGATACAAATAACTGCAGATGGCTTCTCGGGTCACCTTTAACTGATCCGCCAGTTGTTGTTGTGTTTGAGCGTCGTCTTCGTCCAACAAGGCTTGCAGGTCAGCGTCTTCAAACTTTTTCGGTGGTCTTCCACGTTCTTCGTTCCTCACGTCAAAATCGCCACTTTTGAACCGTTTGAACCACTCGAAACACTGTGTTTTACCGAGAGCATGCTCACCAAACGCCTCCACAAGCATTCGATGCGATTCGGCTGCGGTTTTCTTCAGATGAAAACAGAAAAGTAGTGCTGTCCGCAAATCGTAATTTGTTGGCACAAAACTCGACATGTTTATCTCTAATAAACTAATGCTACTGAATGAAACTCGTGTTATTGTGAGTTGGAAATCTTTGTCGGATATCAATACAATAACAAGACACCGCTGACGTGATGTGTCGGTAACTGCATCGACATCTAGCGCCACCTATGGGCAAATTCCGGTTTCATACTTACACACCTGGTATGCTTGCACGTGTGTCATATTGTATACCCGACTGGAAATTTATACATCGTGTTTGGGTTAAAGCTTGAAAGTTTTCACGAAATATAAAAAGTATCACATAAAGTGAAAACGTTATGAATCGCAAAGAAAGGAAGCGGTATTTGACACGGTTGCGTGTTAGGAGATGTCGTTCGAAGAAAAAAGTTGACGAGTCCCGATCATCGGTACAAGTACCAGGTATGTATAACCTTACTTTTTTCAACTTCTACAAAATTTATGAATTTTTATACACTTGTGTATAGAATAATATCAATATAAAATATAATTCAAAAAAAAATAAAAAATAGTATAATATCAATATAAAATATAATTTGAAAAATGAGAATGATATACGTTGTTTTGTTTACGAAAAATTTGAATATTTACAGAAAGAGGCCCGAATGATAAAATTCAAGATCAGGAAAGTCTTGATAAAGCTACCACCAAACAATATCCTAATGCCAGCGGAGATAATTCGAACACCAGCGAAGATCTCCATGCCAGCGGAGAGGGTTTTAATGGCAGCGAAGAAGATCTCCATGCCAGCAAAGAGAATCTCAACCCCAGCGAAAAAGATCTGCATGTCAGCGGAGAGGGTTCGACCGGCAGCGAAGATTTCCATGCCAGCGGAGAGGGTTTTAATGGCAGCAAAGAAGATCCCCATGTCCGCGGAGAGGATTTAAATGGCAGCGAAGATGAAGAGGCTGGTCAAGAAAATGTGCAACGTCGGAACAGAGATGAAGTTGAAGAACTGCGAGAATGCGTCATCGAATGGTCAAGTACCAGAGATGGATAACCTTACTTTTTTCAACTTTTACAAAATTTATGAATTTTTATACACTTGTGTATAGAATAATATCAATAGAAAATATAATTCAACAAATATAAAAATATTTAAAAAATAAAAAATAGTATAATATCAATATAAAATATAATTTGAAAAATGAGTATGATATACGTTTTTTTGTTTACGAAAAATTTGAATAATTACAGAAAGAGGCCCGAATGAAAAAATTCAAGATCAGGTAAGTCTTGATAAAGCTACCAGCAAACAATATCCTAATGCCAGCGGAGAGGATTCGAACACCAGCGAAGAAGATCTCCATGCCAGCAGAGAGGGTTTTAATGGCAGCAAAGAAGATCCCCATGTCAGCGGAGAGAATCTCAACCCCAGCTAAGAAGATCTCCATGTCAGTGGAGAGGGTTCGAACAGCAGCGAAGAAGATCTCCATGCCAGCGGAGAGGGTTTTAATGGCAGCGAAGAAGATCCCCATGTCAGCGGAGAAAATCTCAACCCCAGCGAAGAAGAACTCCATGTCAGCGGAGAGGGTTCGAACGGCAGCGAAGAAGATCCCCATGTCAGCGGAGAGGATGTAAATGGCAGCGAAGATAAAGAGCCTGGTCAAGAAAATGTGCAACGTTGGCACAGAGATGAAGTTGAAGAACTGTGAGAATGGGTCATCAACAACAATATCCCACACACTCAAGTTGACGGTTTGCTTAAAATTTTCAGATGAAGGTTACTACCTCATTTACTTCAGTCAGCGAACACTTTTTTAAGCACAAATTCAGCTGCATACGAAATAGTCGATTTTACAGACGAAAATGGTGAAAGCAATGGTTACTTTGTGTACTTTGGCATGAAAAATTACCTTCAGAGGTATGTGAATACAGATATCCACAGAGAAAAGATTTTGTATTTACAATTTAATGTTGATGGACTGCCATTATTTTAATTAAGTCCAGCAAGCTGTCGGCAAGGTGCTGAACAACGCGAAGGACTGGGACGGTCACTGCTCAGAACGACAAAAAAAAGAATGACCACAAGTGTGCGGATATAGCTTTAAATATATATTTCAAATAAATATATAAACAAAAATATAAAAATAATAAACATAAGAATAATAATAAAAATTAACAAAAATAAGAACAAAAAAACAAAAGACTGCCAGTAAGTTCAAACATTTATGTTTTGTTAAACTGTTCAGATGTAAGTTGGTCTTAAATATTCAATAAATAAAAAAAGTTGTATGTTATTCGTTCCGTATATTTTCTGTAATATTAATACATCCGATCAGGCAGCCGTATACACGCTATCATAAGGCGCCAGGATAGTGGCCCAATGAGGCTGCCAGATTTGGGCGTAATCAGGCTGCCAGATTCCGCCGTTATCGGGAACACCGTTACATTTTTGTTCACGCCGTGATCAGGTTGCCATACTAACGCCATATAATGGCAGTCTGGCAACCTGATCCGAGCGTGATTAGCGCCATAACTAAATTTCCAGCCGGGTATATATATATATATATATATATATATATATATATATATATATATACACAGTAGAACCTCGATTATCCGAACGAATTGGGACCGAGACTAGTTCGGATAATCAAAAGTTCGGATAATCGAAACGTGGGTTTTTTGAGACGAGATCATAAACAACACCTTTTTACATAAAAACAGTGCATACATCTATATTAAAATTTGACATACATATTAACGTTGAAATATATATGTGTGTGGGGGGAGGGGGGGGTTGTATTTTAAACACCTGAAAAAAGTCGAATGCCTTTTTTTATATTTTTAAAATAAAATCGTCCATTTTTAATTGACAAACGGCTGTAGCGCGTTTTTGAGCGGTTAAGTCTTGCAGCCGTTTAAGAAGGAGAAGTTGCGTTGGGTTGCCCATTGTTGCTCATGGCGGGGGCAGCGAGCAACAATGTATCTTTCGCGCCAACGTTTGGATAATTGAGCGTTCGGATAAACTAAGCTATCGTTCGGATAAATGAGGGTTCGGATAAACTAAGTCATCGTTCGGATAAGTGAGGGTTCGGATGATCGAGGTTCGGATAACCGAGGTTCTACTGTACATATAAGGTTAAGTTTGAAAAATCAAAAGCAGGTTATTCGACAGAACTCTTTAATCATCACAATGATATCAACTAATTGATATACTTAATGTGATACAACAAGTAATTATAGGAATTCATTTGGTCTCTTATGCCATATCTGCGACCAGGGGCATAGGGCAGCGTGCGTAGCTATAAGTAGGAAGATACTAGGTTCAATACCCATATAGGCGAAATATTTTCTTCGAACAAAATCATTTCAGCAGGTCTTCAGCATTTTGGATTTTTGAAATATTTTATGCATATAGGATACTTGGATTCACAGTGTATATTGTAGGGGTGTGCGGGTACCCGAAAAAATTTAAAATTTTCAATTAATAATTTTAACAAATAATTTAATTAATAATTTTAGTATTTTTGTTATGTATATATTTACAATTTTTTCCGGCAAACTTCTTTTAAGACCCTCGCATTTCAGGAAATATCGAGATATTTGAATGTCGAAAAACTGAATAAAAGCAAGATTCTTCGTCGAATTTTCATTAATTCTGTCTAGTGCTAACTGGTAATTTCGGCGATTCATTCTTGTTAATTTAATTTTTTGTCATTTAAAATTTTTTTGCAGGTAAAACTTGTTCTTCAAACGCTTATATTTCTAAAACCATTCAAGATATTTTCAATTTTAAAATGTCAAATGCTACATTCTTCTCGCTTCAAATAAACACAAGGCGTTGAATTTTGTTCTTTTTGGGTTTTTTCTCCATTTAAAACCCACGTTAAAAATTTCAAAACTTCAAGGCGTTCGCCGGAACAGAAGATATTTATTGTACATTTTTTTCCTTTCGCACACTTTTTAGTGGTGGCAAAACGCAACTTTCCCGCGCTATTACGATACGATCTGCCAAAAGTGACCGTTTACGAGTACCGAAAATTTGAGAGTACCCGATTACCAAATTCGGGTACCCGATAGTGGCGGGTAATGCAAAAACGTAACCCGTCGGGTACCCGCACACCCCTAGTATATTGTAAGCAAATACAGATGAATTCGAATCGAATCTTTATTTATTCAGCTTGAATATATTTAAAATTCAAAAAGAATTCAGTCCGAGTTGTGTGCGGCCGTGTTGATGAATACTTGTTGTTATGACTCGGCTTCGATTCGGCCAATGAAGGTTTCCAAGGTCGCTATGGAAATAAACGTTTTTCTGTTTTACGTTTCGATCCTTGATTCGGATCCTCTTCAGAATTTTATTTATTCTATAAATTATGAATTACAAATTATATAGATAGAGTTTACAAGATTTTATATAATTTTTCTATGTGTTATAAACGAGTTATAAATGTGTTATAATGATTTCGGTAAATTATATGTTAGCTTTGTTCTATAATTTTTCTATGTGTTATAAACGAGTTATAAATGTGTTATAATGATTTCGGTAAATTATATGTTAGCTTTGTTCTAATTTGAATAATAGTGGTATTATATAAGCAATTTATTGTAATATGTTAATTTATTCTATTTATTGCGTGACAAGAGTGGTGTGTGAAAGTGTGATATTATCTATTATAGATTTTTAGGTTAAGAAATATGTCAAATGACTAACCAGAATATTGTTGATATTTCCAGTTTTATGTTTGTGCTTGGAAGATGATTAAAATAAACAGTATTGATGCTGGTGCAATACTGTCTTATGGAGGTGAATCGGAGGATTGATTCGGACATGAATTTCAATCGATTGAAAGATTTATCGTTTATTGGCGATTTCTATCATCTGTGAAGGTTTAATATTATAAGAGAATTTTTGGTTTGATCTGTGAATTTTTTTTTTTTTAATTAATGAAATGTCTTGTGAATGTGATATTTGTCAATTGAATTTAAATTTTTTTGAAATAAAAATAACTATATCTTCGCAAGCACAAGAAGGAAAACTAGAAATTTTCAATGTTCTACATGTCGAGTAGTGAAGTCTTTGAGAGTTCGAGAGAAACTAAGCGGCGAACTTAATTTTTCCGGAGCGAGGGAGAGTGATCCTTTTGGCAATGCCGTGTCAAGAGTTTTAAAGTTCCTGTGTCATGTTAAGAATTTTTTTATAATTAATGTGTTGTGTCACGCAATAAATAGAATAAATTAACATATTACAATAAATTGCTCATACAATACCACTATTATTCAAATTAGAACAAAACTAACATATAATTTACACAAATCATTATAACACATTTATAACTCGTTTATAATACATAGCACAATTATATAAAATCTTGTAACCTCTTTCTATATAATTTGTAATTCATAATTTATAGAATAAATAAAATTCTGAAGAGGATCCGAATCAAGGATCGAAACGTAAAACAGAAAAACGTTTATTTCCATCGCGACCTTGGAAACCTTCATTGGCCGAATCGAAGCCGAGTCCATAACAACAAATATTCAAAAAGAATAGCTGAAACGAATAAGATCATCGTAGGCCGTGAGACATGGAAAAAACATATTCCATGTGAAAAGGTTCTATTTAAATTAGATATTTCTTTCTGATCAGGCAACCTGATAGGGGCCTCATTCGGCAACCAGGTCAGGCCCATATGTGACACAACGTTACAGTTCCTAGTAGGGCCCTTTCAGCCTGCCTTATTAGTGCCCTACCAGGGCAGTCAGGCAGCCTGAACGGGCCCCATTGAAATTTCTACGCGGGAAGGTTCAATTTGAGTTTGGGTTTTGATTTTTTTTCTTCAAATATAAAACTGTTCCTTGACTGACCAACAGACTGGCAGACAACGCACAGCCTAAACCATTGAAGATAGAAACATGAAATTTGAAAGATATGTTTCTTAGAGGGTGTAGAGGTACACTAAGAAAGGATTTTCCGAAAATCAACCCCTAAGGGGGTGCAATGCAATGTAAACGTTTATACGGTAAAAATCGAACTTTCCATTCCCTATGAAGAATAATATAAATCAAATTTGCACCGTCCAGTTTAGCGAAGCATATTTAATATTTTTTAGGTTTTCAGGAACCTTAAAGTGAAGGCTCGTGTCCCTTTTGTGCTTTTTAATTTTGATGGAGCTAATTTTAAACCGCCGGTAAAAAAGAATTTCAAGAAATGTTGGATGGGTCCATTTTAGCAGTCCGAGGATTATTTTTTTAGGTTCTAGCAAATCGCGAAGTACAGCATTTTTTCTCGGATGACTCGAGCATCCAAGTTTGAAAAAAAGGAGCCAATTTGCATGCTCCATTCCCTCGAATGCAAAGGTAATCTGCGTGGCTTCATACAACGAAGTCTTAATGTATATCGGTTTGCACTCTGGTCAATTTGGTATTATTGAATGAGATTTGGCGTCAATCAAAGCTGATTATAGTTTGCGCTCGTGATAGAGAGAAAGAGGGGGGGGAGGGGGAGATGAATATTTCGGGTGGCTGTGTAGGTGAAGATCTTATCCACCACAGTGTCTCCCCCGCAGTCGTGTGCTCATATACCAGAGGCGATAAACTTTGACGCCCGGATTATAGCGGAATCCCGCGCGATCCTCATGTCCCACGATAACATCTCTTACGAGCATGCGTGCATCCCGCTCTCGCCCTCGCCTCCCCTTTGCAGCCCCCCCCTGAGAGTTCGCTCTGTCGCGAATATACTTAATTTATCGGGAAATAAAATTACGAATTATGCTAATTTCTATCTCCGGCGCTGTAATAGGCAGCCTCGCGATCTTCGACCTCGCCAGGGTTTTTGTCTGCGCGCGCACCCGTATGAGCAAACTCACGCACGAGTGGGGTTACGATAGTTTACGAGAGCATGTAATACAAGACGGCGGTCGAATATGGATTTGGAAAATTGTCTTTTGAATAATAAATAAGCCATCAAGGGTAATAGACTCTAATACTTTTGTATAGGTAGGTATCGTTTTAACCCGACTATAAATTTTTATCCAGCAGCCTGAAGACTGGTCAGGCCGCTATCAAGCTGCGGTCCGTAATACCATAGTACGGCACGTTTGATCAGTGCCGAAAGTCCCCCGAACCAGTGGAAACTTAGTCCGGGCGCTAGTAGGCACCCTCAACAGGGCCAAGTATGAGAGCCCGTATGCCGCTGTAATATGACGTCCATAGACGCCGTGTTACGGCACGCCTGCTCTGTGCCGGATGTCGACCGGATCAGTAGAGCCTTAGTACAGACGCGAGTCAGCACCCTGAACAGGGCGAAGTACGGTAGCTTGTATGCCGCCGTGATATGGCGTCCATGGATGGCCGGTTACAGCAGGCCTGATCTGTGCCGTGGGTGGAACGCATCGGTGCAGCCTTAGTAGGGGCGCGAGGGGGCACCCTACACAGGCCGAAGTACGGTAGCCTGTATGTTGCCCTAATATGGCGTCCATAGACGCCGTGTTACGGCACGCCTGATCTGTGCCGGATGTTGGCCGTATCAGTGCAGTATCAACATGGGCTAATTGTTTATATACAAACGAACTGAAACGATATATATATATATATATATATATATATATATATATATATATATATATATGTGTGTATATATATATATGTATATATGTATATAATATATTATTTATATAATATACAAATAACAATAAAAGTGAATTTACTATTTTTGTCGAAATGACATGCGTGTAAGTTGTTTCCACAGCCTAAGGCTGTGAATAGACGTCCGATTTTTTCTTTCCGACAGTCGGATCCGACTATGGGAAGGCACTCGTGCCATACATTTGTTTGAGCATGCAATACACATCCGATCCGACTATCGGAACTCGGATCCGACTATCGGATCGGATGTGTATTGCATGCTCACTCAAATATATGGCACGAGTGCCTTCCGATAGTCGGATCCGACTGTCGGAAAGGAAAATCGGACGTCTATTCCCAGCCTAAGGGCCTTAGCACACGACGTATTGTCTACGCGCAGACGACGCGATGCAACCGCGATACACACATGATCCACACGCTTTTTAGACTGAAAAACGCATATAGATCAAGTGTGTATCGCGTTTGTGTCGCGTGGTCTGCGTGTAGAAAATACGCCGTGTGCAAAGGCCCTAAATAGGCAAAAAAAAATTAGCGGTAAAAACATAATTATCGTTGCATTGCAATTATGCAACCTTCAACATCATACATGAAATTATCGACATTCTTTAGAATAGAATTAGACTGATAAAGATAGGGAAAAAATAAGAAACTTTACACAAGTGTTAGGATGGCCTAATAGATAGCGCGCCCAGCTCTAGAATAAGAAGGCATATTAGGTTCAATCCCGAGGGTAAGTAAAAACTTTAACGAGGCAGAATACGTTTTAATTCAATTATCATGTAGGTAGGAACATGAATAAGGTATATGAAAACAAAAAAAAATACTAACAGAGATTTTTTATTCATAATTTTTTGATCGTTTTTATTTGTCATTTCAGGCGAAGATACGGCAGCCGAATCAAAACCTGCAAAGGTATACTGATCAGGTCCGTAACCGGCATTCGCATCAGGGCCGGATGCAAAAAGCGTTCCACGCCTGTCGAAGCCCTGATACGGCGGCCTGTAAAGTGCTCCGATACGGAATACGGCATACCGGATACGGCCCGAGTCTGCCTCGTAGCAAAATTTCTAGTCGGGAAGTGATGAGTAAGTTACTACTTACCTATCACTTAAAACGTGTTAAGGCCTATCTTGATAAGTAAGTATTATAAGTACGTTTTAATTACGTTGAGAAGTAAGTTTTAAGTGATAAATAAGATAATACTCAATTATCACTTGAAACGTATCAAAGCGTGTATCGATAAATCATTTTTAAGTGAGTTGATAAGAAAAGTTTTACTGAAGAGTACGGTAATACCTACTTATCACTTAAAACGTATTGAAGCGCATCTCGAGAAGTAAGTCACTAAGTAAGTTTGTAAGTAAGTTTTTAGGGATAAGTGAGCTACTTACGTATCAAGTTTTAAAGCTCCTTAAAACGTTCTAAAGCTCATCTCGATAGGTAAGTTTTAAGTGAGTGTTAAATGATAAATAAGACAATACTTATAACTTGAAACGTGTTAAAGCATATCTCGATGAGGATGGTAATAGGTAAGTTTTAAGTAAATTGACAAGTAAGTTTCAAGTGATAGGTAAATGTATATTCACTGATCACTTGAAACGTAGTATAGCGGTTCTCAATAAGTAATCTGATCGGGAAGTTTACGTGATAAGTGAACAAATACTCATTTATCACTTAAAACCAATTGAAGCGTATCTTGATAAGTAAGTTAATTATTAAGTCGATAAGTAAGTATTAAGTTATGCGTGATGGAATACTTACTTATCACCTTGAAACGTAATAAAGTGCATCTTGATAAGTGAGTTTTAAGTAAGTTGATAAGTGAGTTTTGAGTAATAAATAAGTCAATACTTATTTATAACTTGAAACGTGTTGAAGCGTGTCTCGATAAGTCGTTTAATAGGTAAGTTTTAAATAAATGGTCCCGTAATGTGTGATAAGGAAGTTAGTACTGATTTATTACTTAACACGTATTAAACCGTATCTCGATAGGTAAGGGTCAACTAAGTTGACAGGAAAGTTTTAAGTGATAAGTAAGTTAATACTCAATTATCCTTCTAAACGTATTGAAGCATGTCTTAATAAGTAACCCGAGTAGAAATTTCTTAGGATTAGCCTGACCAGGATCAGGCCCCGATCGGGGTGTGATACGGGTAACACCTATTACGGACATCCTGATCCGGCCCAGATGGGGCCGGAAGTATTTAGGCCCTAAATCAGGCTATACTAAAAAGGCCCTACTAAGGCCGTCTCTGATAAAATCCTACTAAGGCTTTCCCCGATAGGGCCCTACCAATGCTTGCCCGGATAGGCCCTACTAAGGCTTTCCATGATAGGGCCTTACTAAGGCTGTCCCTAATATGGCCCTACTGAGGCTTTCCCCGATAGGGCCCTACCAAGGCTTGCCCTGATAAGCCCTACTATGGCTTTCCCTGATGAGGCCATAAATAGGCTTGTCCTATAACTGCATCAGCAGTCGATAGATGCACATAACCTCTTATTTTCCACATGGAAACTTCGATTTTACAGCATCGTAGCTTCGGAGGTTCGATGCATTCCTGAATTCTATTTTAAAAAAGGCGCTATGGACTGCCACGACAAAAAACGTTCTTCAACTCGGATGCGTGTTAGAAGATTTCGGCAGCTTTGTATGGCGAAGAGAGAGAGAGAGCAATTATATATATATATATATATATATATATATATATATATACACACACACACACACACACACATATATTAGGGTGTTTCAAAAAAAAATTTTTTTTTTAATTTTCTTCCAAACAGGTTTTAAAGTTTCATTTAGGTATACAAAGACGCCAATTAAAATTTAAGATTTTAATATTGACATTAAGGGGTGGCGCATCGCACTTTTCGATTTCCCATAAGAATAACATAGGAAACATTTTCTTTGCTGCTTCTGATTTTTATAACTAGCTAACAAAGCATCGCACCAAAAATCTCAATACATATTTTTATAGGAAATTGAACGCTCTACAAGAAAGGTCTCTTGTCAAAATTTCGTAAAACTAACTGTGTCAAAGTTACAGCCTGTCAAAAGTTGAGTTCCCTATAATTTGACCTTTTTTTAAAATATTACAGCGAATGCAGGTCTTATAAATAAAGTGGATATGAGTTTCGTTGTAAAGCATGCATTTTACTATGAATAGATTATCACAAATAATTCTATTTTGCAATAATGAAACAAAATTTCAGTGTTTTTCAAATTTTTCAAATTTGCACTGCAATTTTTCAATTTTATTTATTTTGAAAAAAAATAAAAAAATAAATAAACTTATTATTTCAACACGTCAAATTTGTATTCTATAATTATTCTTACTTTAAATACGTTTCGAAAATGTTGTATGTATAATTCCAAATATTCGTTGAGGAATCTTTCTTATTTATTTAACGATTGATGAATATGATTATTTTAACACTGTATCAGTAGTACCATTCTTTTTCTACTAGATGGAGTTATACATGACTACTAGTGTAGTTAGTTCGTTCGTCAGTCAGTGGAGGCGTGACGGTCTATTAACCCACTGAAGTCACATTTGTTGGCCACAAAACTGGTTAATGCTCCTGCGTTAGTGATGACTATTTTTGTTACTAATTATTCTTATATATTATAATTATTCTTAAAGTATTTATCATTTTCTAGTAATTCTGAGTTTACGTTAACCATGGACAACCTGATTCGTCTTACTGGTGATCTAGTAGAAAACTTCGTTGGACGTAAATTGCCTTGTATAAAAGAGGTTATGTCGGCATTCCTCTATCAAACAAAGATTCTCAAACAACAGTATAAACCCAGTCTTATCACTACAATCAAAAAAGTTGAACAAATATGGTTTCAAGCTGGCATTCCAACGTGTGGAAAAGATTATGCGATTAAAAAATTAAAAAAAATATTGGAAGATGGAAAAAAAATACGAAAAAGTCATAAACGCAAAAATTCCGCCACACAAAAAAGGAATGAGGCAATTTTCAGTCAAAAATTAAACAAATTATTCGACATTGCCAAACTAAATGTGGAAAAATACATCGATAAAGATAAAAAATTATTCTTGACGGGTCAAAGAGCAAAACATCGACATGGATTGATCGATAATACCACTCTATCAAAATCAGTAGAGGAAAATGAAGATGTCATGGATGTGGATTCTATTGGTAGGCATTTTTTCTTATTACTTCCGCTGTTTAAATTTAACCCATTAACGCTCAGAGGACGCAATTTCGACATCTGAGTTTGAGCTGTCGCCATGTGATGAATTCGAAGACAAAAAATTGGGAATCACTGTTCCCTATTTTTTTAGTGTGCTCTTTCGAATGGCGATGGTTAAAATTGCGCCAGAAAAGATGTAACTATAGAAAAATAGAAAATACGCCATAAAGACATGATTTTTCGATGATGTTTTTTTTAAATCGAGTTTTCGTTCCCTTTCGATTTTTTTCATGCCTAAAACCAATCAATATCGTAATTCTATGGTTACATTTTTTCTGGCGCAATTTTAACCATAATCATTCGAAAGAGCACACTCAAAAACATAGGGAACATTGATTCCTGATTTTTTTGTCTTCGAATTCATCACATGGCGACAGCTCAAACTCAGATGTCGAAATTGCGTCCTCTGAGTCCTCTGCGTCCTTACTTTGCGTCCTCTGAACTTGTTAAATATTGAATGTGTTAATTGATGCCTTGGTTAAATGAATATTACTGAATCAATACTAACATTTATAGATATAAATGAGCCTGGTAGCAGTATGATGTCAGATACTCAAAAATCAGCAATATCAGAATTATCAGCCACAACATCTAGTCAAACATCGATTATTATTCCTGACTTCGAGAATCAGCTGAGCCAACCAAATCAAATAAATAAAATTGATGTCATGACACCTGAGCTCTCTGCCGTACTTGATCGAGCAAAAATTAGTAGCAGGAATGCTACTTTTATTTTAACTGCTGCTTATAAGAATGTAGGGATTGATCTCTCTACTGTCAATTTCAGTCATAGTATGATTCATCGGGAGCGTATTCAATTCAGAACAGATATCGCAAAAGATTTGAAAAAAGAATTTCAAATTGAAGACCGTTATGTTGTGCATTGCGACAGAAAAATACTCTGTGATATTGCTGGTACCAAATCTGTGGATCGTATCGCGATTATTTTATCTGTCTCTGGAGATGATCAACTCCTCGGAGATCCAAAAGCTGATAACGGAACTGCATATGAACAAGCTTCAGCTGTTGTTACGACTTTAAATCAATGGCGAGTTGGTCCTTACGTCAAAGCGATGTGTTTTGATACGCCAGCTGTCAATACTGGTAAAATTCTATTGCAATTACATTTGATTTACAATTGGTTAAATAAATATGCCTTCAAGTTATTTCTCAAATTATTCTGTTTAATTACTATGTTTAAATATATTTTCTTTTGATTATTTGTGTATTTCTTTGATTGATTTGTGCTGTATAAAACAATCATATTGTAGGTATGCATAAAGGTACATGTGTTTTGATCGAAAAAGCATTGA
The DNA here is from genome assembly GCA_944452715.1 of Ophion slaviceki. Classification (NCBI taxonomy): domain Eukaryota; kingdom Metazoa; phylum Arthropoda; class Insecta; order Hymenoptera; family Ichneumonidae; genus Ophion; species Ophion slaviceki. The sequence continues at coordinate 1,613 of CALYCA010000514.1, read as the reverse complement.
ATAGAAAACTAGTATGGCTTCCCTGTCACCATCATATAATGGAAATTATTCTAAGAGGAGTTTTCCAAATATTTTGGAATACGACATCTGGTCGTAATGTACCGATGTTCGTTCGCTTCAAAAACAATTGGGACAACATTGATCAATCTAAATATAAAAGCGGAATGGAGGATGAAGCTGTAGCAAAAGTTATAAAAAAAGAACGATCTGAAGTTGTAACTTTTATCAATAATTGTTTGCAGGTAAACAATATTTTTAATTTGTTTGCCAAAATCAAGACTAGTACTTTCAACTGTTCATTTTTTTCCCTTTAGATGTCTCAGCCTCGCGATGATTATCGAGAACTTTTACAACTATCGCTTAATTTTCTTGATAATTGTCCAACAGACACAGCTTCGTTCAATCGTCCCGGTGCCATGCACCATGCTCGATGGATGTCCAAAGCCATCTACAGCTTAAAGATGTTTTTATTTCGAGACGAATTTAGTCTTACGATCCACGAAAAAAAAAGCTTGAGACAAGTTTGTATTTTTGTTATTTTATTTTATATAAAAGCTTGGTATACTTCGACGTCTGCTATTTCGGCACCAAACAATGATTTGGAATTCATAAAAAAATTGATTTTGTATAAAAAAGTTAATCCAACAGCCTCACACCAAGCTGGTAAAAAAATGATGGAGCATTTGTGGTACCTCAATGAAGAGTTAGCTACGATCTCATTATTTGACGACCATGTTTCCATCAATATTAAAAAAAATAGTAGTCGCAATTACGAGTCGAGAAGGATTTACGGAAACTAATTTGCGGTACAATATAACCGAAAACGAATTGAACTCATTATTAGAAAAAGATTTGAGCGAATTCGTCTCAAAAAATTCGTGGGAACTGTTTAAAAAATTCGATTTACCATACGATTTTTTGGAAAAAGATATCTCAATATGGTCCAGGGATGATAGCTATAAAGAAAATGTCGAATTTTTTAAAAAATTAAGCGTCACTAACGATGTAGCGGAACGAGGTATTGCATTAATCAGAGAATATTCAAGCTGCCTAAGGACGAAGAACAGCTGCAATACCTACTACAAGTAGTCCGCAAGCATCAGCGATGTTATCCAAATTGTTATAAAAAAATCTCATATAACAAATTAATGTAAATTTGCATAAATATTTGAGGGCATATAGCAATTCAAATAAATAAAATGAATAGATTTATAAAAGAAAAACACTTGTCTCTTTATTTATGTCTTCCGTTAATTACAGTAATGAAAAAAAAATTTACCATTAAAAATAAATAAATAAAACGATAAAAACATTTTCCGACCAAATTTCTATTGAAAAATGGTTTCATTGTTGCTGTAATTATAAGTGATCATTTATTCATAGTAAAATGCATGCTTTACAACGAAACTCATGTCCACTTTATTTATAAGACCTGCATTCGCTGTAATATTTAAAAAAGGTCAAATTATAGGTAACTGAACTTTTGACAGGCTGTAACTTTGATACAGTTAGTTTTACGAAATTTTGATAGGAGACCTTTTTTGTAGAGCGTTCAATTTCCTACAAAAATATGTATTGAGATTTTTGATACGATGCTTTGTTAGCTAGTTATA
>CALYCA010000513.1:0-33800 GCA_944452715.1 Ophion slaviceki | reverse complement strand
AAAAAATGAAGAAAAAAAATATGGGTCTGACAATCGAAGAAACGAGCAAGTATACACATTACGAAAAAAGTACAATTACATTTGCAAATAATAATATCAATAATAATAGTAGTAATATAAAAAAACGTTAGAAACACCATTCGTCCTATCGATTGGAAATCACAGACAGTTATCATACATGCGACTCTCGATTCGCCGGGGCCTCCAAGGCGCGCGCACACACACACCCACACGACACGCACGCGCGCGCGTACGCACGTCAACGTGCGTATTGCGGGACAGGCTCGGACGATGGAAAAAAGGGAACGGAGGGCGGAAGAGCAGACAAAAATTCCCACTAGCCTTGTCCGCACTGGAGTACCATTTCCCCCATCTTTGCCACTCGCTCTTTGTTCCTCTCTCCGCATTTTTCACTGATTTTTTTCATCTCTTTCGGCATGCGACGTAAATACACTACGCCTAGTGTATGTGCATATATATATATATATATATACACACACACACACACACACGCGCGCGCGCGCGCGCGCGCGTGTGTGTATGCGTCCGCTCGCGCGAATATATTGCAATATAAATGCATATATAAGAATATCGATGCAAATATATCGATATGAATAAATTCGTATATATCGAATAAATATATCGATGTATTGGTATATTGCCCGTGTGATCATATATATACAGCCTTGATTAAAAGTATTAGGCACCCTGTAAGTTTCCTATCCGGACAAAAAATCGAAAAGCTCGGCGAAAGAACATCGTAAACCAATTTGACAAACGGGATTTTGAAGCGGACAAAACCAGCTTCATTTTACTTTATTATTTTTGCGATTTTTTTTGTACCCGGTACGTTATTCGAACATGCCTGTTTTTCACGATTTGCGCACTTTGCAAAATCGCGTGCTGGACTTTGAAAAATAGTAATCTCACCCTTTCGTGATACGATCTTTAAAAAGGACCCTGATAGCTTTAGTTTCGTTTACTTTTAATTTGCGATTTTTTTGCAGAGTTATCTAGTTTTTTCTTGAAAGAAAAAGGGCAGGTTTTCGAAAAGTCGGCATCGTGCGGCATAACTTGAAAACTATGAGGTTTGGAATATTTAGTCTAAGGCGTAAAAAGATGTATTTTGTTGTTTTGGAGTGACTACATTTATTTCAAAATTTCTTTACATCGCTATTTTTGGTTGATAGTCGACGATTTGTGTAATTCATTTATTGCCGCTACTTTGTAAAGAAGGTGTTTTAATGAAAATACCACGAGGAGAAAAGGTACATAATTGAATTTGTAACACGTTAGAATTTTTTCAGAATTCTTATTCTGGGATTTCCCTTCTTTAAACATCATTTAAATTTTCATACGGTTAACCAGACTGAGTTCACGTTTTTTTGCCATTTTTTGAGACTCGCAAATATGATTTTCGCAGTTTGACGTAGAATTTATATTTTACGCGGAACGTTAAAGTACGAGTAATTTTCGCAGACTGGTGGTTTCACAAAAAAGAACTCTAAAAATCGTGTTTACAGTAGATACGCGTTTCATTGTTTCAAGTAATGCTCGTCATACACTGAAGTGCCGTTGGCCTTTAGTGTCCCGGAGCATGGTTGTATTACCGAGCATTACTTGAAACGCAACAATGTAACGTGTAACTCTTGTAAATACGATTTTCTGAGTTCTTTTTTGTCACATCGTCAATCTGTGTAAATTGTTCGTACAAATAATGAAAACGCGTAGAATATGAATTCTGAATTAAATCACGGAAATCATATTCGTGGGTCTAAAAAAATGGAAAAAAAAACGAGGTTATATGGAGTTAAACGAATGAAAACTGACAATAAGTCAAATCGAAAGAGATCGGGAAGAACAAAGTAACCCCATTTCAGCAGAATCGAAAACTAGTGAGAAGTGCTCTTGAAAATTAACGAAAACCGTCATCTGATTCGTACGATGTACAAATTTAATTATGTATCTTTTCTCTTCTTGATATTTTAATTGAAACATCCTGGTTTCAAAGTAACGGAAATAAATTAATCAGACAAATAGTCCACTCTCAATAAAAAATAACGATACAATGAAATATTGGAAAAAAAAATCTTTAAAAAATTGAGTGACTCCTAAATAACAAAACACAACTTTTTACTCCTTAGACTCAACATTCCAAACCTCATAGTTTTTTAGTTACGCCGCACGATGCTGGCTTTTCGGAAACCTGCCGTTTTTTTGTTTCAAGAAAAAACTAGATAATTCAGCGAAAAAAATCGCAAATAAAAAAAACGAAATTAAAGCTAACGGTTCCGTTTCAAAGACCTTATCACTAAATAGTGAGATTACTATTTTTCAAAGTCCAGCACGCGATTTTGCAAAGTGCGAAAATCGTGAAAAACCGGCATGTTCAAAATGACGTGCAGGGTACAAACAAAGTCGCAAAAATAAAAATAAAGAAGCAAAGTGAAGCCGGCTTTGTCCGCTTCAAAACCCCGTTTCGCCGAGATATTCGATTTGCTGTCCGGATAGAAAACATACAGGGTGCCTAATACTTTTGACGAAGGCTGTGTATACACACGCATAAATCGGCATAATAACATATGCAATTATATCTAAATAAATAAATTGGCATATGCCGAATGAATATTTCGATATATGGCCCACATGACAATATATATAAATTTAAATATATATACATACAGATATACATATATCACCTATACGGTTATAGGCGTATATATATGCGTACGTAGACACATGCACACAAATACGCAGAGACAAATAAAAGAGAGGGCGTCCCCTCTATTAGCTCACAAATTCGGTTGGTACAGGTGACGACGACGAGGACGACGTAGATCAGACGATGACGCGTGTATTCGTGACGACTTGTGGCTGGCTCTGCTTGGGCATCCGAACGTTTTGCGAGTGTAGCTGAGCGAGGGCGGCGGTCGATGCGAACGCGGGATAAGCAAGGGTCGTATTTAGACTCTCGTTGTGCTCCTCGAGGGAGTTCTGCGCGTAATGGAGCACCAGTTGCTTGAGCGACTCATGTATGTTGTAGGGCTCGGCGAAACCGTAGCCCCGCTCGGTCGCGTAAATTATGCAGTGGTTCACCGTCCCGTTGCACCTGCACAAATTACAGGATTATTTTTTCTTACATTTATTCGGATGTATTATATTTGATTACATTTGTTTGGATACCTTATAATTTCTTCTAGTTTTCTGAATTCCAACGTATGCCCATTTCTATCATTCCCTATCCGCACTTTGCTAATCTAACTGAACTTCCATTGCGTCCACAGCCGTCTTGAGCTACACTATACCGCATTTGCCGAGGATACCGGGAAACTGTGCTAACCCCGTACCGGTATAGAGGGTCCCATATTCTGATATGGTGTGGCGGTCCTGCTAGTTCCACCATCTCACCGCTACGCGGCTACATCGTTCTAGCGTTTCTCACAAGCGGTCGCAGGGGCATGCGTTCCAATATATAAACCGTCTCTCCCCTAGATCCTAACACCCAGCGCGTCTAGGGCAGGGTACAGTGACACAGCCCTACTGATGAGTCTGTCACTGTACCCGAGACGAAACGCAAACCTTCTTTTCCTGCCTCCTCATATCTTACTGACCTTACAGAACCTGGACAAACAGCGGATAACTACAGGAGTAGAGAGCCACCGACCGAATCTCTACAATGGTGCCCTGAACTGTGCTAACCCCTTACCAGTATAGAGAGCCCCATATTCTGATATAATTCTCTGGAGCACAGACTTTAACTCAAGTATTTACACCGAGGTATCAAAAGTATTGGCCTTCCGCTCATTCGTCGATGTGGCAGCCGGTGCTCGACTAAGCGGCGACCGCTCCGAGTATCGGCCATGCACAACGCTGTTCAACTCGAGGTACCGCCAAAACCCAACCCTGACCGCCCATTCATCACTGTCGATTATTTGGATATATTTTTTTTTTATTAAATGTATCCAAATGTACTTAATTAAATATATTTGGATTTGTTGTAAGCACGGAAAAAACTGGATTAAATAAAAACAAGCTGGAAATATTTGCAGCGTATCCCAAATTACCACATTCTTTAGAATAGTCTATATTATCACCACGTTACTATATATTAAAATAATAATAAAAAGAACAATAATTATTATTATTATATATTGTAATATATATATATATATTGTAATAATTATGATACAATTGTCCAATTATAAAAATAATAATAATGGACTTGACAAACGGATTCAAAGGGGAGTCAAATGGCGGTTTCCGTTTTTCATTTAAAATGGATTTTAGCATAAAATCGATTTCAAGGTCAACTTGCTCTTCCCCAATTGCACGCTATATTTTTAAGAAAGAATCATGTTCTATGTTAAAAAAAAACAACTTTGGTCCGAATGTTTTTTTAGTTTATTATTACTTTGTGATATTTACAGGGGTCTTACATCCTTGGTATCCCATTCAAATTTTTCCTCGCCATTCAGGGCCATTCGAGTGGGCATAACGGAATATCTCGAGACGAATGTACTTTAAGAAAAAATGTTTTGAACAAAAGTTTTATTGTTTTGAATGAGAAAAATCATGTGCCACTGACAAAAGCGTGGGTTTATTGGTGGCAATTTGCAAGGCCATTTCAAGGTCAACTGTAGTTTTTCAAATGGGAATCAATGTTTTTTATTTTACACTAGAATCATTTTTAACGCGACAAAATACGTAAGCTTCTCCAAAACGTTTTTTTCCCTGATTTCAATTTGCCAAGGTGTTCGAAATAATTTTTATTGCATATTTAAAATATCTTGAAAATTTGGAGTTAAGCGGAAAAAGTTTGAGACAAAATTTACGTATTTTGTCACGCCAGAAATGATTCTGAAATGAAAAGAATTCATTCTCATTGGAAAAACTAAAGTTCACCTTGAAATAACAATGGAACTTTTCTTTGAAACATTTTTTTCCCAAAATACATTCCTCGGGAGATATTTCGTCCTCCCAACTCGAGTGGTTCACCCTGTATACGCGAATGATTATTTTCCCGCATTGTCAAAATCTGCGTAAAACGTTGACTCACATGATCGAGAGGGCGTACTGTCCGGTGCGCGATCGCCGAACGAGGAATGTGCCGTCCGGTTGCCCGGAGAGAATGCGATCGGCGTCGGAGCGCGAGCCCTCGAGATAGAGCCACGTCTTCTCGTCTGAGTGCACCTCGAGATCGAGCTCCTGAAGATCGTCAAGGACGAGTTCGCCCAACAGTGGGTTTGGCATCGCAAGATTCAGCATCAAATTTATCTTAGCCTGATTAATGCCGTGCTTTTTCAGCCAACTGTAAATTTGCGCAAAAAAAGAAACAGAAAATATATTATTTTTTCGATGGACAAAAAATACGTATTTTTTTTAACTTCATTTCCCGCCTTATTATTTTCCGATGAAAACAAAAGTTTTTATTTTACCACAAGAGAAAGCGTTTTCCATTTTCCACATTTTTTTAAATGTGGAAATTTTTAAAATGAAAATTTCTTTTTGCCTAATGGAATTTCCGGAGTTATTTCATTCCCATGGAAGAAAAGGAAAGTATGTATAGCAAATACTTGGGTTTGCATAGACTTTTAACAAATTAAAAAGATATGTGAAAAAAAAAGATTATTAACATTTATTTAAAACCAAAAATGTTAGCCTCATATAACTTACCGCGTTATTATTTTCCCAGATAAAAAAACAAGAGTACGTACAGTAAGTGCTTGTCGCGTTGCCGCACGAGCTGTGTTAGTTCCGGCTTCTGCTTGTGCATCTCTCGCTCGAGGGTCCTATTGTAGGCGATCTGCTGACGGAGACTGTCGTCGAGCTGCTCTTTGCTATCCTCGAGCGACTTCAATCGATTCTTCAGTAATTCCGCGTTGTCGGTCAGACTGTAACGTTGTAAGGATGCAATTTTATGGAAAAGGGCAAGCGTGATGGAGGTCTTTCAGTTGGTCTTTTTTTTACTTTGAGTAGACGGTATACCACGACGGTTTTCCAATGTAATATGATTTTCGGAAAAGAATCATTTTTTGCGTAACCAAATACGTAAGTGTTGCCTGAAAGTTTTGGCGTTTGGCTTTAATTTTTTAAGATATTTTGAATATTCAACCAAATATGAATAAATCCGTATAAAATGTTTTCTTGAACATTTTAAATATCTTAGTAAATCGAGGTCACCAAAAAAAAGTTTCCGACAATGGTTACGCATTTTGTGATGGAATAAATGATTCTGAAATGAAAAATATTGGTTCCCATCCAAAAAGTTAGAGTTGAGCTTGAAATATCGTTGGAAAATTCCAGGGAAAAAAAGGGTTCAACACCGTAATTTTTCTTACTTCAAACTGTGAAACATGTGTTAGGAAACTTTTTTTCCCTAAAGTGCACTACTCTTAAGATATTTTATTATGAAATTTTATTCTTTTTCTAGCTAATTTTAATATTTCATACAGTGTTATTCTACTATGTTGTTTTTTCCAAGTCATTTGAACATTTGAAGAACTGTTACCCTATCATGTTTTTTCTAGCTAATTCTAATATATAAAAAATTATTCTTTCAGTTTCTTGTTCCTTTTTCTATAGATACTATAAATACTAAGATACTATAATACTAAGATACTATAAATATTCAATCAAATATGATTAAATCCATACCGAATATTTCGTTAAATATTCAAAATATCTTGACAAATGGACGTGGACCAAAAAAAAGTTTGTCAAAAGTTACGTATTTTGTTACGGATATACATATTCTGAAATAAAAAATATTGGTAGTAGTAGCAGCAAAAAGTAGAGTTGACCTTGAAATAACCCTGAAAAAAAAAACCACCGGAAAAAAGTGCCCAACACTGTAATTTTTCTTTTTTGAAACTGTGAAACGTTTCTTCGCAACGTTTTTTTTCCTAAAGTGTATTCCTTTCGAAATATTTCGGTGTACCAACGTGAACCCTTCATACACGGTAGCCCAAGTGACGTCCGAAAGAAAAATTTAGATGTCTCATATTTGGACACCTTTCCAAATCAGTGCCATGTCGTGCCAGCTCTATAATGTTTTTTAGTGTTCGAGACAAAGCATTTTTATTTTTAGCTTGTCCTTTTGGACGTAACTTTTTTTGGCCTTTGAATATAGAAAAGCGCAATTTCCACGATATTTTTCAATTTTCTTCTTGCGTGTACTTACGTCGATATCTCGTGCGGCTGAGCCTCCTTCTGATAAAGCTCCTGCAGCTTCATTTGATCCTCGAACATTTTGATGGCCTCGGAGAAGGCCTCAAGAGCCTGTCGTTTGAGCTGGACCTCGTACGAGGTCCTGCTGTAAATCTCGGAGCAGTCTTGCCACTGTCTGAGCTTGTCGGTAAGCTCCTTGTCGATCTCGATGTACTTCTTGAAGACGTTTGCCGTCGTGTCGGTTGTACTCGCGATCTCGTCGTCCTGTGCGAGTCACAAGTGGTTTTTTTTTCGTAAAAAAGGTATTGAAATAGAAAAATTTAGTTTAAAAAAAGTGGAATCTCAATTTCACTTCTTTTTCACTATCAGATACTATCAGACAAAGGTGACTATCGTTATCCAGCTTCAGGCCCACGATTTGGTTACAAAGTCTTGTCAAAAAATTTGTCGAGATACTTAAAGATATGTAGAATACAGGGCACTGAACTAAATTTTCATTCTATCAACTGGGTATACACAAAAAAATGTCGAATTTCACCTCTTTTTCTGAAATTTCCTGTGTTATTATTTTTTCATGAAAAAACTTTTTATCTACGCATAAAAAAATGCCTAATTTAAATGTTTCGTGTTAGGTTCCCAAGCAAAAAAACATCGCCCAATTAAATATACCACCCTGTTATTTTCCCACAAAAAAGCACCTTATTCTCCAGAAAAAGCGTTACGTTTCCATGGAAAAAAATAGCCTATTGTGATTCCTCGCATCATTTATTTCCCATGAAAAATAAAATAAAATTGCCTAATTCAATTTGCCGCGTGATAATTTCCCTTTTAAATGAATAACCAAATTTGCCCAATTTAATTTTTCGCGTCGTTATTTTCTATTGGCGAAAATGTAATTTGAATTTCTTTGTCAATACGCGCGTTTACGAGTTTCGGCGGAGAGAATAATATATGTCCTCCCTTTTGCAACTCCGTTCATCACGGCTCACTCGAATTATTTGCCCCCATCTTCTTCGTCAGTATTCCGACCGTGTCGGGTGTATATTACGTTAAATAAACTTTATACGAATTATATCTCTATATCAATTATAACTTTCTTTTGGTTACGATAAATTCTGCTGTATAACCAACAGGTTATGGGCCCAGGGCCGTGAATATTTTCTCAAGAAGAAAAGTTCATGAGTAACGATATAAAAGCTTGTCAAGTCGACATGTGGTAAACAAGATGGCTCTCACTAGCACCGTCATTTCGACGCGCATCGAACTTTTGTCAAGACTTATGAGAAAAATGTAAACAAACCAGAGAACGGTACGCGTTCGAGTACCGAGAAGTTTCGATTTCGATATTAAAAGTGCAACAAACCAGGAGATAAGGCAGTTGATTGTAAAGTGAAGGAAAAGGGGTAAAAAATGGGTGCGAACGATGTTGACTAAAGTTTCGTCGCGTATATCGGTGTAGCAGAAAAGTGTACTGTATTTGACGAGAGACGGGCAAGTTTCTAAGCAAGCGTGAGTGAGGTCGGTGAGGACTGAATGCTAGTGAATTTACGGCTCATCAGTGTAGAGACCGATCAGAATTCGTCGAAATTCAAAGGGTGTACAACGGAAAGCTAAATTTAGCGAGCAAGAGTTCGACGAGTGTTGAAGGACGAGACACTGTGAGAATTTCGGTAACGAACGACAAAGATAAGAGGTCCATTGATTCCGAAATACTTTGTTTATTCACGACCTCACAAAGGACATCACCCAAGTGTCCACCTTCGATTCTGTTGAAAATCATATATGTGATAAAGCATCGAAAACTATTGACACGGTTTTTCTTTTATCGGCAGAAAAACGGTTTGACGGGAGTAAACCCCGTAAGGGGGGAGGCGTGTCGTCAACCCTTGATTTTCTTTCAATACTTCTATATTGGATTTTTCTTTGCTTTACGATAGAAGAATTTTGGTTTCTGTTTCATTCAGATCGGTGGGCTGCTTGTGGAGGAAACCACGAAATCACCTCTTGACACGCTTTTTTTATGGCTGCTTTCCCCCGTCCAAACCGTTTTGTCCGCCGATAGAAAAAATACGACTCTAATAGTTTTTAATGCTTTATCACATATATGAGTTTCAACAAAATCGAAGGCGAACGCTTGAGTGATGTTCCTTGTCAGGACAAACTTAGTTTCAGTTTCCAATATTACCGACCGAGACCACGAGGTGAGATTTCGCAAAACAAAAGTCATAGTTATCGACGGAGCAGGTCATAGCGTTACCCAGCTAACCACTCGACCCAGATAGACCCAGCTAACCCCAGTTAACCAAGCGTACCATTAGTACAGCGTACCGCAAATGTGGAGTACGCCGTACCCTACAGTACCGATAATGTACGGCTACGAGATACCAGCGTACTCGTACCTCCACGGTATCGCTACCGTGGAATTACACCGTACTGCATTCTACGGTGGCTCCACGGTGGCGATACTGTACCGGTACTGTACTCGTAGATTGGCGATACAGCGTACCGTACGGCGTACCGGTAATGTACCAGTGCCGTACGCACGTACGAGGTGGCAACAGTACCGGTACGGCGCACTTCACATGAGGGGTACATTTACGGCACGTGGTTAGCTGGGACCACTCGACCCAGATAGACCCAGCTAACCACGTACCGTACATGTACCCGTCATGTGGAGTGCGCCATACCGGTACTGTTCGTACCACCTCGTACGTGCGTACGGCACTGGTACATTACCGATACGCCGTACGGTACGCTGTACCGCCAATGTACTAGTACAGTACCGGTACAGTATCGCACACCGTGTACTGCAGTACGGTGTAATTCTACAGTAGCCATGCCGTGGAGGTACAAGTACGCTGGGATCCCATAGCCGTACATTATCGGTACTGTAGGGTACGGCGTACTCCACATTTGCGGTACGCTGTACTAATGGTACGCTTGGTTAACTGGGGACAAGCGTGCGATTTCCCTGGGGCACTCCACGGCGTGAAGTTACCGTACCATTACCGTACTGTCACGGCGTACTATTAGACGGCGTAATGGTACGGTACCGGTACGCCGTGCGATTCGAGCGAATCGTACACGAGCACTACGGCGTACTGTAACCGTACCGTACCGGTAGTACACCATTGGAAGATAGCTTATTCCACCATCTTCCGCCTGTCTTTCGCGTTTCGGCTCTGAAGCCAGCGCGCCAACCCCGCCGGCGTGAACACCTCTTCGCTTCAGTTTGCACCGAAGCCGCATCACTGACAAATAAAAAGTAATTGTGCGAAAAATATCAATTTTCGTCGCTTAACGAGAGCGATAATTAAAGTGAGAGAGTGTTCGATCGTGCGTTATCGGACGTGTGAAGAGGAAAATTTCAGGACATCCGAGGAATCTGCGGGATTCGACGGGAAGCGTCGAACCAAGTGCAACGCCATTTTGGATAAAGACAAACTTGTTTGACAGGGTAAGTTTTTCTTTTACGCAATTCTTTCCGCTTTGACTCTCCCTTTTCTCCTTACCTATTTTTTTCTTAAGGTAAATTAAGAAAATTATTTATTTCATGAAGAAATAAGCCTCCGCCGTTTTTTAATCGAAAACTGGGCATTTATTGTGAAAGAACGGTATTTTCTGTTTTAATTGAAGTATTCGACTGTACGTCGAAATGTTTATGTTTATTCGAAGTATTTGAATAAAACATAACAATAAATCGTTTGGCACGAATTTTCATTCAATTTCAGGTCCATTTTTTGTCGCAAATGCGCGATGATCTTCGATATATGCCGATATATATATATTTTTGTAGATAATGTGTATTTTTTGTAGTCGATCCCGCAATCTACTTTTGGGCCGAGATATTCGAGAAATGGAGAACGAGGAACGAGAAATCGGAAAACCAGGTGCCCTGAGAGGAGGAGTTCGTGAACAAATTGGAGTCGTGCGACTTGGATTTTACCGATTTTAATTCGGAGGACGATGTGGACGTGCTGGGTCCCGTGCTGGACGTGCTGGGTCCCGACAATTATCACGTTGCTCGCACCAATTCCGTCATGTTCAAACTCGAGGCCGACAATCTTTGTATAATGGAGACGACAACTTCGAGAAATTCGAATGTTATCAAAATTTCAGTAAATTGTGAGGAACTTTTGTAAATGGTAAGAAATTTTCGTGAATGCTAAAAGATTTTTGTTAATTCTAGGAAATTTTTGTAAATTGTAAAAAAATAAAAAAATGTAAAATATTTCCGTTAATTATAAGAAATTTTCATAAATTCTAAGAAGTTTTTGTAAATTGTACGAAATGTTTGTAAACTAAGAAATGTTTGTAAATTGTAAGAAAAGTTTGTAAATTGTAAAAAGAATTTGTAAATTCTGATTTTTTGCCTAGAGAGAGGTTATTTTAACCGTACTATGAACATACGGAGCTCGTTTTCTACGGATACAATAGCTTCACTATACCGGTACCGGGAGCGTACGTTAACCGCACGGTAACGTCACGTTACTAGTACATTCACCGAACGCCGTACCACACGCCGTACTACTCCTGTACCGTACACGAGCGGTACGCCGTACTGCTCGCGTACGATACGGCGTGAGCTCACCATACTGGTACATTCACCGTACGCCATACCATACGCCGTACTGATATGGTAACGTTACCGTACGCACGTACGTGGAGATTAGGGTGACGTTACGGCGTACTCCACCAGAGCAGTACACGAGTGGTACGTGTCTATCTGCGTCACCGCAAATGCACCGCTCATGTGGAGGGCGCCGTACCGGTACTGTTGCCACCTCGTACTTACGTACGTTACTGGTACATTACCGGTACGCCGTACGGTACGCTGTAACACCAATGTACTAGTACGCTACCGTGGAGTTACACCGTACTGTAACCTACGGTGGCTCCACGGTGACGATACTGTACCGGTACTCTACTAGTACATTGGCGATACAGCGTACCGTACAGCGTACCGGTAATGTACCAGTGCCGTACGCACGTACGAAGTGGCAACAGTACCGGTACGGCGCACTCCACATGAGGGGTACATTTACGGCACGTGGTTAGCTGGGCAGTTCGGAAAGGAGATCTGTATTACGTTCGACCAGACTACGAGGCAAACATGGCGACGGCAGAGAAAAAGAGATTTGATGAAAACCATGGCGAGTCAAATAGGAAAAAGAAGAAAAGCCGCAGAGGAGCTGTAAAGTACCGCATTTGGAAAAGGCAACCGACCGTGGAAAGAGTTGCTGGGGATTGTCCACTCTGAAGTAGTCGGACCACTGAGAATCGAATCGATGGATGCTGCGAGATATGTCATCACGGTGATTGACGATTGTACGAGATGGGGTCAATTATATTTGCTAAAAAATAAAAATTTAGTTTTTCAGGCTTTCGAGGCATAAAAGGCGTTCGTCCAGAAGTAAAGGGTTCACAGATAAAGTGCTTACAGTCGGAAAATGGAAAGGAATTGTGCAACTCTGAGTTCGTCAAATTCCGGAAAGACGAGGGAATCTCGCCAGAGGATTAACCCACTGTCGACCCTTCAAAAACCTTGAATCCATACGCCACAACAAAATGGCGTTGCTGAACCAATGAATCGTACAATTGACGAAACGTCAAGATGTTGCAGTCGGGAATGTTTCATGATTTTCGGCTAAAGCCGTAGCCACGGCTTGTCACGTGCGGAACCGTTGTTCAACGCGAAGTATAAAAGGGAAAATTCCATACGAGGAGTGGACGGGAAAAAGCATGAATCCTAATCATCTTCGGACTTGCGTGACGAAGGTCCGTATCCTCAACAAGATCATTAATAAAGATAAGTTGGCTTCCAGCTCGAGAGAAGCAACCTTTCTCGAATATCCACAAAAAGCCAAGGGTTATCGTGTGTGGATTCCTCAAGAGCGAAAAATTGTGACTGCCCGAGATCTCAAATTTTTCGACGAATTCGCCGAGCGAGAAGAACACGCTGTGCACGGATTCGAGGAGACAAGGCCAATTTCGAAAGGAAATTCCAATAGAACGCCAGTATGATGCGAATCGACGAAGAGCGATGTCGACGAATCGAGGTCGACGGTAACTCAGGGCAAGACGATTCTTTCAGAAATAAGTCGTCAACAACGACACGTGGACCATTGGGTAGGGAGACGGTTGCAAAAATATCGTCGGATGTCGTTATGTGCTCACGCACAAAAGTGATCCGCAGGTGTTTGACAAGAAGAAAGCGAGATTTGTGGTTGAAGGATATCACCGCTTTAGAGTCGATTATTGTCGAACATTTGCTCGACTGCTTCGACCGATTGCTGCACTTTTGATTGAAAAGGGCATGAAAATTCGGACATGACGACAGCGTATCTCAACGGTGAGTTGGACGACGAAATATTTTTGGAGCCTCCAATTCTGCTGAGAAAAATGTTGCAGCGATTGATTTGTCGAGAGGAGGCAAAAGACATGATAAGAGGTCTCGGAGCAGGAGCCGCTTCTTGTCTGAGTAAATCGCTATACGGGCTGAAACAAGCAGGACGAAAGTTGGACGCCAAATTGAGTAAAGAGTTGAGAAATTTGGGACCGTCACAATCGATTGGTGAACCGTGCATGTATCATGGTGGGCGACAGGGTACCAATATGCTTGTATTCATTTATGTCGATGATATTTTGATTGCTTCACAGCATTAAAAACGGATTGCCAAGATACAAAGATTTTTGGCAAAAATATTTGAAGTTGAAGATTTTGGATTGGCAAAACATTGCCTAGGACTGGAGATCGAACAAACTGCAAGTCAAATGAGTTTGTCACAGCGACGATATATCGACAATGTGCTGGGTCGATTTAACATGAGTGACCGTCATGCTGTCTCCACGCCCATGGAATTCGGTGTGAAACTCATCGACGAGGTGAAGAACAACGATCTGGGCAAGGACACGCAGGAAGTCTGACAACGATATTGCGAATAGTGTAACGAAATTAGCGCAAGTCAAGGAGAGTTCTTCGATATTTGCGTGGTACGAAAGAAGTTATATTAATCTACTGCCAAACCGGAAAAGAAATAGTCGATTATTCAGATTTCAATTGGGGCGGATGGTCCTTAGATCGCCGATTGTTTGCGGGTTACACGTTTTTGTTAAGCAGAGCAGCTGTTTCGTGGAGATCTCAAAAACAAAAGACAATTGCGTTAACGTCGACCGAGGCATAGTATGTGAAAGAAGCAATTTATTTGCGAAGGTTGTTAGCCGACTTATGTTTCGAGGAATTTGCGAATGTTTCGAGATAATCACGGAGCGATATTCCTTGCGACTAATCTTGTATTTCACTCGCGTACGAAACATATCGAAATAAAGTATCATTTTATCCGTAATGCGTTCGTCGACGATGTAATGTTTGAATGCCGGAAACGGTAACAGTACATCAGCGCTATCCAGGCGTAGGAAAATAATCCCAAGTCGTATTCACAAATATCGACCGTCTGCGCCCAGCTCCCCGAGTGTGCGGACGTCCAGCCACTGTCGAGACTGAGTAGAGTTAAGTTGTATAATAAAGTATCTTAGTTGGCCAACAGGAAGATGGTGTCTTTTATTTACGAGACATTACAGTGGCGACGAGGATAAAAGGATTTGCAGTCGATAAGGATCGCTGTAGAAAGAATCGACGAGGATAAAAAGTTTTGCAGTCGATAAAGGATCGCTGTAGAAAGAATCGTCGAGGGTAAAAAGTGTTGCAGTTGATGAAGGATCACTGTAGAAGGAATCGACACGAAAACGCGTGTCCAGACCGGAAATGGGGGACGAAGCGAAACTTGCCAAGGCAAAATTGGAGAAAGAAAGGAAGCAGTTGGAAAAGGATCGAGCGGAATTTGAAGAAGCAAAAAGGCAATTACTGGAGCAGCGCAACCAACTCGCTGTCGATCAACAACAGTTTGTGGCACAGCGATCGAACTCTTCGCATCAAAATGTGGCTAACTCCAATGTAACGTCGCAGCTGAGTCGGGTTCAAACGGTCGTTACAACGAAGATCGGCGAAATTAAGGAATTTCACATACAGGAGGACTGGGAGCTATGGACAGAAAGGTTAGATCAATATTTTATTGCTAACGATATTCCTGGGGTAAAGAAAGTATCATTCTTTCTAACCTTGATCGGAAAAGAGGGCTACACACTGTTACGTAACCTCTGTATGCCAGTCCTGCCATGCACCAAGTCATTCGAGGAGTTAATGACCCTGATGAAAGACCATTTGCAACCAAGGCCGAGTGTGATTACGGAGCGGTATAAATTCAAAGAATGTCGTCAAAAGGAGGGGGAGGATATGAGAACGTATTTGACGAACCTCAAGAGACTTTCGATGCATTGTGAATTTGGCCCTAATCTGAATTGTTGCATTAGAGATCAATTCGTCTGGGGTCTCTACAGCGAGTCGATTAAAAAGCGGCTGCTCAGCGAAAAAGATTTGACGTACTCTCGAGCAGTGCAATTGGCTCATTCACTGGAATCCGCGGCCCGGGACGCTTCTGAAATGGGTCGGACAACAAGGAATCAATTGGAGACAATCAACTTCGTAGCAGCAAGAGGATCACAGCCATCGAGCGGAAGAGAAGTCGAAAAGAAAAACTTGCGTTGCCATTGTTGTGGAGGTATGAACCATCGAGCGTTGAATTGTAAATATAGGCAATATAAATGTAATACGTGCCATAAACAAGGTCACTTGGCAAGCGTTTGTAGAATAAACAAGAGTAATACGAGGAAATTCGAGCACACAAAGAAAAAGCAACAGAATAATAGGCAGAATTATCTTGAGAATATGGAAGTCGAGGTTGATAATTTCGAGAATCTTTTCCATTTAGGCGAAGAGAGTAGCGCGGTCGAAAATGTTGTTGATGGTATTTATAGTGTTGCGCCGTGTAGCGTCGTAATAAACATTCAAGGTCGCGATATTAAATTTCACATAGATACCGGCTCTGATATAACTGCGGTATCACAATTTTTTTTTAAAGATCAAAATAAGTTCGGCTCCTTAAAATTAAAAGCGACACAACGTCGATTTAAAACACACCCGGGGCAGTTGATAATACCTGTCGGGATCGCAGAGGTCGATGTCAAACTCAGGAATAAATGTGTGAAACTGGAATTGTTTGTTTTACCGGGGAATGGACCACCGATCGTAGGTCGAACGTGGATCCGTGCGCTTTCGATTCCTTTATCGAACATTATCGGGAATAGCGAAATGGCCGGTATTGACTGGATGGAAAACGAATGTAAAAGTAACGTAGAGGCCATCATTAAGGAATTCGATACAGTTTTCTCCGAAAAGCTTGGTAAATACACAAAAAGGAAAATTGAAATTAAATTGAAGGAAAACGCTATTCCAGTGTTTTATAAACCGAGACCCCTACCATATGCGATGCGTGAAAAGGTGGAAAAAGAATTGGAGCGTTTAGTGCGTGACGGGATTATCGAGTCCGTAGAAAATAGTGACTGGGCAACTCCGATTGTGCCTGTACTAAAGACTAACGGCCAAATTAGATTGTGCGGAGATTACAAAGTAACGGTCAACCCGCATATTCGAGTCGATCGCTATCCGATTCCGAGAGTACAAGATCTTCTGGCTAATTTGACCGGAGGGAAAGTTTTCACCAAAATAGACCTCTCACAGGCTTATCAACAATTGGAATTAGAGGAGGAATCGAGAGCCTTAGTCACTATTTCCACTCATAAAGGATTATTCCGGTATAAACGACTATGTTTTGGCATTGCGTCAGCCCCGGGTATATTTCAACGAGAAATGGACAAAATATTGAGCGATTTAGAAGGTGTAGTGTGTTTTTTTGACGACATCCTCATTACAGGCCCTACGTGGCAATTGCATAATGAGAGATTGAGAGTGGTACTAAAAAGACTTAAAGATTGCGGACTAACAGTCAGAAGAGACAAATGTGAATGTGGCAAAGATAGTGTACAATTTTTAGGATATGTGTTAGACAAGCGAGGAACTCATGTCGCAAGAGAGAAAGTTAGAGCGATAGTTGACGCACCAATACCCACGGACTTGGCTCAATTGAGAGCCTTTTTGGGGATGGTTAATTATTACTGCAAATTTATAAAAAATTATTCGAGCATTGTCAGTCCCCTTTATAGACTCTTACAAAAAAATGTCAAATGGGACTGGAGTACCAATTGCGATGTAGCATTTCGGAAAGCAAAACAAAGTTTAGTCGAATCTAAGATATTGGCTCACTATGACGCGAAATTGCCAATTAAGATTGCTTGTGATGCGTCTCCTTTTGGACTGGGGGCAGTTTTATCGCACGTCTATGCCGATAAATCTGAGAGACCAATTGCTTTTGCGTCGCGAACGTTAAACAAAGCTGAAAAAAATTATTCGCAGCTAGATAAAGAAGCCCTAGGTCTCATATTTGGGGTAAAGAAATTCCACCAGTATGTCTACGGTCGACGTTTTACATTGGAAACGGATCACAATCCTCTTGTGTATATATTCGGCTCAAAACGCGAGTTGCCGCAGATGTCCGCGAACAGGGTCCAACGATGGGCCGTGTTATTATCGGCGTATGATTTTGATATTAAATATGTAAAGGGAACTGACAACGTGCAAGCTGATGGGTTATCAAGGATTCCGTTACAAAATAACCGCCCAGACGATCCGGTCAAAGAGGATTATACATATTTGAATTTCGTTCTCGAAAATGTAAAGTCGATCGATGTAGGAGTAATTCGCGAGGAGACTAATGCTCATCAAATTCTGAGCCAAGTCCGTCATTTCGTATTAAAAGGCTGGCCAGATTTAGTGCAAGATAAGTTAAAACCATATAAAGTACGAGAGAGAGAGTTGACTGTCGAGCAGGACTGCGTTTTGTGGGGTCATAGGGTCGTGGTACCACATAGGTTGCGAGAACATTTGCTAAACGAATTACACAACATCCACATGGGGATGGTCAGGATGAAGATGATGGCAAGGTCGTACGTGTGGTGGCCAGATATCGATAAAGATATTGAAAATTTAGTGAAATCTTGCTCGCCTTGTTTGAAATCAGCTGATAACCCACATCGAGCGATTTTGCATCCGTGGAAATGGCCTGATGAACCAAACCATAGGCTCCACGCAGATTTTCTGGGCCCAGTGGAGGGTAAAATGTTTCTCGCTATTATCGATTCGTTTTCGAAATGGGTTGACATTAAGGAGATATCCGATATTACAAGCGAGAGTGCAATCAAAGGGTTAAAGGAATATTTTAGCACATGGGGAATTCCGCTGAGGTTAATAACAGACAACGGCCCTAGTTTTTGTTCGAAAATATTCAAAGATGCGCCCAGCTCCCCGAGTGTGCGGACGTCCAGTCACTGTCGAGACTGAGTAGAGTTAAGTTGTATAATAAAGTATCTTAGTTGGCCAACAGGAAGATGGTGTCTTTTATTTACGAGACATTACAGACGAGAAAATGAATATGTTGTACGTGTCGACAAATTACGTGGTCGCGAATGTTTTGACTAAGGGTAAGCGCGCACTGCGGTGCGTTTTTTAAATCGCAATGAAAAAATGCTGCAATAGATTTGGTACGCGCACTGCGGTGGAATATCTTTGAGTTTTGCCATTTGTATCGCAACCTTCATTGAAGAAGCACGGCCATGGACTAGGAAACCAAAGTCCGCATTTGCGTTTATTTATTATTAAAGTGCGCAAAAAAATATAAGCGAAAGTGGTATTGGGTACATCCATTAACTGCATTGAGACCTGTCCAGGGTGAAAAAAAATATGTATGTCGAATTGCGTTTATATCTAAAAACATTCCTTCACCGCGTTTAGAGCACTACTGCGGCGATCTGCGGATTTTTCCACGGTCCGCGGCGTTTCATATGAGCCCATTGGGTACAAAATTCCCGTGCGGAGACGCACCGAAACAAATCTGTAGCAAACCACAGAATTTAAATGCGCATGCGTTTTTTTTTTCGCAGTGCGCGCGCTTCCACTGTGGTTCATACTTTACAGATTTTGCGAAAAAATGTCGCAAGGAATTTTATCACAGTGCGCGGTAGGCCTAAGGCTTTACCTAGTCAAAGGCATGTAAAATGTATGTCAAATATAAGACTGCATGGAGATTAAAAGAGTGTGAGAATGCATGTATTGAGGGGGCGTGTTGGCAAAAATGTAATTTGAATTTTTATTGTCAATACGCGTGTTTACCAGTTTTGGCGGAGTAGAATAATATACCCCCGCCCTTTTGCAATTCCATTCGTCACGGCTCACTCGAGTAATTTGTCTCCTCTAAAGGGTGTCTCGAAATGACCTGACATTTAAATTTATTAATAAAACGTATCTGAAAAGCAAGAATATTTTTATTTTAATAAAAGGTACAAACGTGGAGGTTATGTGTGAAATACAATATCCGATAAATGGCCGCCTCGTCCCCGTTTGCTAACGTTCACAGTTTTGACGAAAGTTTCAATAACATTTTGGCATAATTACGGACTAATTTCATTAATGGTGCGTCCAATTGCTTCATGAGGTCCGGAATGGTCTGTGGATCATTGGCATACACTTTTCGTTTTAGAAAACCCCAAAAAAAGAAGTCCAATGGCGTCAAATCACACGATCTTGATAACCAATTCACATCGCCACGGCGCGAGATAACACGACCATGAAACTTCGCCTGCAATAACTACATTGTTTCACCCACATTGTGGCAGGCTGCGACATCTTGTTGAAAGAATATGGCTTCCAAGTCCATGCAGTTTATGCCATTTATCGGATATTGTGTTCCACACATAACATCCGTGTTTGTACCTTATATTAAAATACAAATATTCGTACTTTGCAAATAAATAATACGTTTTATTGATAAATTAAAATATCAGGTCATTTTAAGACACTCTTTACTTCGTCTATATTCCAACGGTGTCGAACGTATAATACGTTAAATAAACTTTATACGAATTATATCTCTATATTAATCATAACTTCCTTTTGGCTACAATGAGTTCCACTGTATAACCAACATTTTCCCATAAAACATGGCGGTTTTACTTTCCTATGAAATTCACCTCTTTTCCGAGCTCCAGACTGGCAGTCTGCCTTAAAGACTAAGAAAAAATCGATGCTCACCTGTTGAAATCGCGAGACCGGATAGAGCAGTTTGATGTCGAGGATCGAGTTGTAATGATCGAGGGAACAGTTGCGATAATAATCGACGAGATCGATCACGGAGTGAAAGTCGTATGGCTCGGAAAAGCCGTACTTGCCGTTTCTGTGGCAAATCTTGATGAGCTTGTTCGTGCCGCCCTTGCGCAACGTGAGCGTGTACTCGCCGCCCTTCGAGGACGCGTTGCGCACGAGGAATGTGCCGTCCGGCGAGTCGATCATCATCTCGTTCACGTCATCCCGGGTTATGTCGCCCCAGTACCATTCGGCCTCTTGCAGGGTTCGTGGCCTGGACAAGACGGGCAAGTAGAAAACAAAATTAAGGGGATGTTCTCATAACTTTGATACGCCAAGTTTTCTGCTGGTTTTTATTTGTTTTTTTTTCTAGGCAATTTTAGGGCATAAGGAATTTTTATTTTAATGCTGTTTTTTTTCGAAAAGGTTGAACACTTGTTGTTTTGCGATCTAGCTTATTTTACGATTGGAAAAATTGTTTTTTTTTTTTCAAGACAATTTTAATATTTGAAGTATTGTTATTTCAATGCGTTGTTTTTCCGAGCCATTAAAACATTTTCAAAAGAGTAGCAGTAGTAGAATTTATTATTTCAAGTATACCCCTTCAGGGTATTTATACATAGAAGACTACATGAACGTTTCCCCTTACAAACTTTTCTTGCTTCTAATTTATATTCTCTTGTCGTTTGCCTTTCGTTTTGTCTCGCATTCGCTTTCTCGTTTACTATTTTCCTTTCCTTTTTACAAACTTTACATTTATTGTCACTATATCCCTTATTTCCTTCCTTCCCTACATTCCCACACCTCAGTCTCGCCCAAGTTTCTTTTGTTTCGCCCATTATATTTACCTCCTAGTACTTCTCTGTCCATATGGTATGCTTCCTGGTATGCTTCCTGCTTTTGTACTGTAAGCAATATGTCGATTTTTCAATTATATTCCAATCCTGTTGGGTTTTTTGGTCCCCTTTTGTTTTCGTCCCCCTTTCTACAATCCTCTCCATTTCCCTTACATCGTCGTTTGCTATGACTCTCCGTATCCCTTTCCTATTTCGTTTCCCTCTCCTATTTCGTCCATTGCCTCTTTGACTTCCTCTCCCCATTTTGTTAGGTTTTCCATTAATACTCCTCTCGCCTCCTCTTTGAGGCATTTCTTCGGCCATCTTTTTTCCCCATCTTCATTAACATTTTCAAAATAAAAGTCTACAATTTATTTAGTGAACATTTATTTTTCTAAGAATTTAAATGAAAACCGTTTTTTTTGTTCTAGTTGATGACACGGCCTCACACGACTTTTATGCCCAAACCCATTGTCACGCCAACGTCCGACACTCCATAGCTGCAATCTACTGTTTCTCACAACAAATCTCGACGCTCATCTAAACCTAATCTCTTTTCCTAGTTATCTTTGACTGCAACTTCTTGATCTCTTCGTCCCTTAGTCCTTGGTCCCACGGGCGTTGCTATGCTCGTTCGTGGCATTCCCTCAACTTCCTAGGACCCTTCGCTTCAATCACTCTTCTTTCATGTGGACCCAGGGTAGTCAGTTTATCTCCAAATCTCAAACAATCCCAACATGCATTCCCCAACAGTAGGGTAAGTATCATTAAACTCCTTCACGTCAACTTCAGTGTACTTTTATTCTACCCGCTTGATCATCACACTGATTTTAACATTCGGAGAATTGTCATTTCAATATATTATTTTTTGTAGCTAATTTTAACATTAAAGTAAAATAAAAAAAAATCGTTTTTTTTGCATTATCCGATAGTATAGTCGGTTATAAACAAGCTGTTCAATTTTTGGGGCGAAACACGGATTATGCCGCTTGCCTTTCAACCTTTCTCAGATAAAGGGATTCGACCAGCTGCGTGAGACCTAGTGCAGACGGACGCATTTTTCTCGAAATGTCGTTTTTCAAAACACTGTACACTCTTAAAAGGAGGTTTTCAAGCTATCCGTCTCAAATTTTAACACAGCATTCTTCACGCCATTCTTTATCTTGCTATGGAAGCTTTTTCTTTTAAAAGCTTCATTTTTTTAAACAAAAAACTGTCGAAAAATAGGCTAAATTCGATTCTCTTTTTTCAAACCGCCACCATTTTGTCGATTTTGATTTTTAAAAAACCTCCATAGCAAGATAGCGGCTTTCATACTGATTAATAATCTTTCGACAAATTTCGTTTCAGATAATATTTACGGTTACAACCATGTACACCGTACGGACTCCTTTTTTCGAAGACATTTTTAAGGGAGACTTTGTCCTTGACATTTTCAAATAATCAATTTGAGCTCAACATGAGCAGCTAGAAGAAGCGGAGGGATGCCTCTATGGACCAGGCATTGCCGATTAGCGGTAATTATAAACACATTTGTGTAAACACATTACAAAACTTTAAACGCGTTTTTCTCGAAAACACGTTTTTAAAAATGGCTGACATTCTCCTGACCGCTGTAATTAACATATCGATCTGAAATTTGGAGAGCATACTCAGAAAATATGTCTTCACGGAATGACGGATCGTTTTTTCGATAGATACATTTTTGCATTTATTATTTATCTTTTTATGCGAAAAAAAACGCGAAAATTGAATTTTTTTTTAAATCGCCGCCATTTTCCGAAATTTGTACTAAACGAAAAACCCATCCGTCATTCCATGACCAAAGGGTCACAGATTGATAATATGCTTTGAATTTGTGTTTCAGATGAACAAAGAAGGCGCAGTGCTGTCAGCCGTTTACCTCCCGCGATTTGAGGACCTGTTTTCGCGAAGCTGCAAAGGCCGCCATTTTGGTTTTGTTTTTCAAAAAAAAATTTTTTTTTAACGTTCTGTATATCATGAATAAAAGCAAGAAAAAAACCGCACTCAAAAAGCTTTACTCGTTTCCTTTAAAAAAAATAAAATGTAAACACCTGAAATATGACACTCCAAGGACAAAGTCTCCGTTAACCGTTAAAAAAATCGCAAAAAATTAATAAAAATAAACGTTTGAAATTTTATTTTCTGTTCTTCACGAATGCTTTGATTTTACATTAAAAATCAGACTGATTAGCGTATTTTAACGATCGAAAAAAATCGCGAAAAGCAGCTGTTTTTCGACCCGTTACATTGTGATAATCACTTAATATATTGCGTTTTTCTAACCATTTAAAAAAATTGAATTTATGTTTGATAACATTTGAATTAATCTATTTTTTTCTAGCCAATTCTAACATTTGAAGAATTGTTATTTTCGTGTGTTTTTTTTCTAGCCATTTACAAATATAAAGATATATTTTTAACATCTTTTTAAAATGTGTTTTTGAACAAATTTGAATTAATATACTTTTTTTCTAGCCAATTCTAACACGTGGAATTTTATTTTTTCAATCTTTTGTTTTTCTTTCTACGCAATGTTAAAATTTGAAAAATTGTTGTTACACTATCTTGTTTCTTTTAAGGTAGTACTAGCGTATTGACTAGGCAACAGAAAATCTGTAAATTTTCGAATCTGAAAAAGGCAAAATATAATACATCTAGGTTAAATAATATTGATGATCCGGAAAGAAATTATGGAGGAAGTGTATGTGATAGCTATGTGTGTTATATTATGAACAGTGAAGTATTAAAATAGCAATCAGATTTGACTCGAGTTGTCTCACCGGCTGCCATTTCATAATTTTGGGAATATCCGTGGCAACGCTGTACTCAGGCCCTTCCGATAAATGTCAAGCGTGTGTTTGCTTACTTCGTGTGGGTAAGCGTGTGTGTAGAGTGTGTGTAGTGTGCGTATATTGTAACTTCGGTCTTACATATATCGTGATAACAGATATCGATCGACATAGTATTGGTTCGAATCTCGAAAGTAATAAAATTGCGTTAAGAACCTACAACTTTTGTCGTAGCATTCAAATTGATCGGCTCGATTCGGCCTCCCGGAAACGAGCACTGCTGACAGCATGCGGCGTTGCAAAATCTACGCGACCTCTCCCGTCATGACAGTCGCGAAAATTAGTCGATTCAATCGATAATATCTACTCGAAATGTCCCGTAACCTATATTTTTTATGGAAAATACCCGACCGTGACAGTTTTTTTGTTATTTATCGTTTTCGCATAGCTCCGTATGTAAACGCGCGCTATTATTATTTCCGTGTGAAAGTACGATCCGCACGAAATCCCTATCTGGTGCGCGTTAAATGCATTGATTTAGTGAATTAATTACTATTGTATCTAGCCGGTAAGGCATGCGGAGTTTTCGCGGACGTTATTCTGTATGTCTGTACTACAGCATATAAAAAAATCCATTTTTTTCCTAATGAGGAGGTTCGTGCACATACTACCTTAATAAAGAATTTTGTATCTTCGTGTTTATTAATTTTTCTAATTTTTTTCCCCTTTTTCTCTTCCCGTGAAGTTATATGCCTTTTTTCTCCATTTCGGGAGATAAATAAGAAGTGAAAACTGTTCAATTGATAGTGTGACATCTCGCACCTGTGGGGCTGTTCCTTATTGCTGTCCGGGTTGAGTTTGCGCTCGTTCAGGTCCTCCTCAAGGGCGGGGAAGTGATCGAGCACGGGAAATTGGGGCCGTGAAACCTTTCGCGGCGGGAGTTGGGGGGCACTCGCGAACTCGGGCAGCCTCTCGTTCCAATTGCCGTGAAGGAGGAGCAGCTCCATTATTCTTATGTGAGCCTCGGTGTTGTGTACTACTTGACTGCAAACGTGCCGCAAAAGCGTGTGTGTGAGAGAGAGAGAGAGAGAGAGAGAGAGAGAGAGAGAGAGGGAGAGAGAGAATGAATGAAATTGTTTTATACACACATACAAACAAATATATATGTATATGAACTCTTCTCTCTCCCCCCACCCCCCTTTTCTCGATTACTTGATATTTATTTTTGTTTTATATCGAATAAGTATTGTTTTATTTTTATTTTATATCAAATATTAATTTCTTCGAATTCCCGTCGATCCTTTTTCATATTTAATTTGTCCAAGAGTTGTACTAAGGCATAATAAATATTATCAATCAATCGATCTAATTATCTCTCTGTCCCTTGTTTCGTTATTTTCACAATTTTTCTTCTCTCTTCCCCATCTCGATTTTCGATTCGCCCCTTCCTCTTTTCCTTTTCCGTAGATATGGAGGGAACGACACAAACTCACATAATCCTTTCCCAGGGTGGCCTAAGAAATATGTGACACAGGACTTGAACGAGTATCGTCGGTGGTTCCGTGTAGTCGCGTGCGTGTTGCAGTTGGCATATGCGGCAAAAGTGAGCCATCAGGTAGTGCAGTGTCGATTTGTGGTGCTCCGGAAGCTCGCCGACCAGTTGCGCCAGCCTTGTCGCGCACTGTTCATCGCTTCGAAGATCTGGGTAGGAAAAAACAAAGGATCAAATGGAGACACGGAGCAAAAATAAAGGCAAAAAAGAGGTAGAGCTTTACGAAAGGAGAAAAAAAGAATAATCATCATAGAAGATTACAAAGTTACAAATAAAAAAAACATCAAATAAATTAAAAAAAATAAATAAATATAATATTAAAAAAGAAAATTTGACTAAATTAGAATATAATATTGAAAAAAGTAAGAAAATGAAATGATTAAACAAGATGAAACACTTCACATGAACATTGAAATAATAAAAATGGTTTAAATATTGAAATTGGCTAGAAAAAATGGTTTGATCGAGAATTTGGTCAATTTTCATCTTCGTTCCCAACCAGAATGATTGATTTTTTTCGTTTGGTACTCACTGGAAGCCTCCAAAAATCTGTCATACGATTGGACCGGTATAACCGGATCGGGCAATTCTCGTAAAAACTTCTTGAGTACGCTCGCTATGCATTGCGGAGTGTAAGGATTCAGATCGACGTTGCACACGTCTGCGGGAAAAGGAAACTCGTTCATGTACAAGAAAGAAACGTTAAAATCAAAGACTTGTTAAAAAAAAAACTGGATAAGAAAAAGATTCACGAGTAGTGTTCAGAAAAGATCTCGCGGCAAACTACAAGAATATGCAAAATAATGTAGATTCTCATTTCAAAATGG
Organism: Ophion slaviceki; assembly: GCA_944452715.1. Classification (NCBI taxonomy): domain Eukaryota; kingdom Metazoa; phylum Arthropoda; class Insecta; order Hymenoptera; family Ichneumonidae; genus Ophion; species Ophion slaviceki. Next base: position 7,455 of record CALYCA010000513.1, on the reverse strand, counting down.
ATGTGACTTTAAAATTTAGATCTGAAGGTCAAACTGCGAGTCCGATGTTTTTTCTGCCCAGAACTGAACAACTTTTGTTGTAAACATTGTTTATTACAACGCGTACTTTTCGTGATACCAGCTCGTAACACTTTGAACACCCGGTATTTGTATGTACAGGGTGTCCCGGAAATGATCGGCAATAATTCACAGGTTGATTTGGAACGGAATTCGGGGTCAAAAAGCCCGGAGACGTTTTTTTATCACCAGAAATCCTGGTGAATAGTCGAGGATCAAAGTTTGACCAATGGGATGCGTGCGATGACTGCGCCTGTGCGCGGAACTGGCTCCCGATTGGTCGATCTTCAAAAACGAATAACTCGTCAGGGTTTCGTTGCATCAAAAAGCGGCTTGGGTCTTTTCGACTGACAATTTCGTGTCCAATCTACCTTCCTATTGTTGGCTATCTCGTGGGTCTTGTGCTATTGGCCATATTCGCAGAAATGTATTTTCCAGAAGCATACATCGCAAGCTTTACTCACCTTGATTGAGCTCCTGACGCAGCTCAATCGTCTCTTCATTGGGCGGACTATTATGATAGACTTTGTACAGGTCGAGGGTGCAATCCATGAACGCCCTTTCCTCCAGCGCGCGAACGCAACGTTCGACAAGGAGTGGTGCCTTCCTCGTTGCAGTGTCGAATTGCGAGCACAGGGCCAGCCCAAAAACTGCGAGAGGCAGTAAACATTCCATGAGGACAAAATGAAACTATTAAGTATTTCGTAATAATTAGCGAATTATTATTTTCAATGAGAATGCTCGTACGATATTTCGATAGAAAAATTATAAAAAGCGCCGCCTCGTTTAGAATTACGGCGTTGAACTCCGTGTAACCTTGGCACTGATAATGAAGGTAAAACTTCAACCGTGAATTTTTCACAACTAAGCATCTTACAACTTTTATTTGCAGCATTTTTTGTTGCAGTGCGAACTCTACGAGACGCGGCTTGTGACTCAATTAAAATAAGCCACCCTGTATATACAGCGCGTTATTTATTGTATTTCTATTATGGAATTAATATTCAGAAAATTAAATTTTACAATATGGTGAAAATATAATACAAATAAGGAAAAAAAACAGCGTCAAGGTATTAATAAACAAAACAGAACGTATTAACATAGGCGTTGAGCTTTTTTTATGTTTATGTAGAAGCAAACGGATATGATCGATATGAGGGGTAAGGCCAGAGTAGAATTTTCAAAAAAGCCATTTTTTCCTCGCTAAAACAGTGCTTTATCGACATAAGAATAAGTTACTATTCGATTTATAGCCAGAATTTTTTTTGCCGCCTTTGAGCGTATAACGTAAGCCCACCTCTGGCACGGCCAGAGGCATATGTAAAACTTTCAACGCGATTTTCTCGAAACAGCTTCTTTCCAATTGGCGGGACAAATGACTTCAACAATTTTCACTCGATTTACTTCAAATTTAAAAGGTTTGTTCCTAATTGCATTTCGCAGAGAAGTACGTAAGAAATTTCTGTTGAATCGAAAACTTTTCATTTTATGAGCAGTTTTATACGAAACTTTTCACTAAAAATTCATTCCTACAACTACAACATGCAAATACCTTCAACTTTTGAATGAAACAATATTTTTTAGATTCCGTACGTACTTATCTAGGTATTCTAATGTAGATTGACGAGAATTTTTATTTTTTGTTCTAAGTAAAAAATTGTGGGTGCTAAATGTCACGCCGCGGAGCGCCTAAAAAAAGATAACAAAAGAAAATATTAGTAGTCGGCCATTTTATACATCGAAAAAAATATATATTTATATTTTCTGACAGCTTGATATTCATACTAAATAGATGTGTAATTAATTTTATCAGTGAATCACTTTTTCATACGAAAGAAATGGTTAAATTCGCACATGACTTTATACCCGTTACTGAGGCCTAACCCCTTAAAGGCAAATGCTGTACACTGGAATAATTTTTTTTAATTGGGATAGCGAGAAATTTGGGAGGTTGAAACGCTTCGCCGGGCTTTTGGTCTTGACCACGGACGCCAAAACCTTGCACAGCATTGTGTGGTTCGTACGTTGTATTTTTCTGGGATGTTGATATCAATTTTTTGTTTTAATAATGTGATTTTTCAACAAAAATACAACATTTCGATAAGAGTATTTCGAGGGTATAGCAGTTTTGTGTACAACATTTCTTGTACACTTGCATAATACGCACAATGTACTTAACTATTTCATAAATCTTTTTTTTAAATTAAATAATGCAAAAGAATAATAACACCATTGTTTGAATAAAAACAAATGATAACTATGTTTAACATGAACCCTAAGTTTTCAATAGGTAAAGCAAACAACAATGTTTTCGAGGGGATTTTTGATTACTTGGCGTACTTTGTTTTACTTTTCAAAGGTTTTTGAAAGATTCCCTTCCTTTTTTTAATGCGAAACAAATTCTTTTTTTCTTTTAGCTTCAATCCAAAGAGTAGTAAATTTCTGATTTGTTTGAAGAAACTATACGTGTATAGTGTCAAATTCATATTTAACAGGGGGAAGTGCTTCAAGCTATCTGAACTCGTAGAAACCTAGGAAATGTCATCCACAACATGTGAGATGATGTTATCGAAAAAAGATTTTTTTTAATTTGTATTAATTTTATAACCGTGGGTCTAGTCAGTGAAGTGTATATTTCTTACTTATGAGTCTGAAGTTTGTATAGTTGAGACGACACGAATTTTCTTTATTTCAAATTTACCATAACTTTTTACGCATTTGAGATCTACTTGCTCAAAAGATATAGAAAAATACATTTCGAGACTTTTTGATCACCGAAATTCTTAATACATGAGACACAAGACCTGAAATTGGACCATTTTTTTGTTTCTACCCAAAACGGATTGGACAGGCCCTTGTTCAATGCAAAATCCTTTGTCCAGCCCCAGATCTACGATTTTTCCAAGCCGGGGCGAAAACTTGACATTAGTGCCCCTCCCCTCCAGCATTTGAGATTAAGGGGGGAGATCTCTTTAGACGCCCGAAAATAAGTCATTTTTCATGATTTTATAAAAAAAGGTGATAAGATAATCGCATCATTTAAAAATTTTGCTACATTATCTTATTACAATTTTCACGTCGTAAAACTTTTTTTTCTTTTTCAAACAAAACAAAATAGCGGCGTTATAAGGTATTTCTTTGGGGGTCTTTTGAAAAACTGCTCATGGTATAGCTCAAAAAGTTATTGATCGATCTGGCTGAAATTTTGGTCGGTTTCTCACTATAACATTATTATTGGAAGGATGTACCTATAAAAATATTAAAAGGTATAAAATTGAAAATTAAGTAGGCTTTGTAATCAAATGTTTATATTTTTTACCATTTTCTCGACAATTTTTACCCCGAAAAAGTAATTTATTTACACGATAACCTTGAAACTTTAGGTATATCCTTCCAATAGTCTTATAGTTAGAAATCTGGCAAAATATCAGCTAGATCGATCAATAACTTGTTGAGATATAACACGAGCAGTTTTTCAAAAGATGCCTAAAGGAATACCTCATCAAAGTTCGTCTCCTAGGCAGTCTTATTTTCGATAGCTAGGATCACGACGCCATTGAAACTCACCAAAGCGCCCTGGATGTAAGGCGCTTTAGTGAAACAAGTTTTATCAAACACAAGAATTTTGCGCCCCCTTAAATTGCCGCCCGGGGCAGATACCCCGGTTTGCCCCCCCCCCCCCCTTAGATCCGTGGCTGTCCTTTGTTGGTGACGAATTTGCAAGTTTTATTCTCATCCAGGGTTCAGGTTGGACCGCTAGATAAAAATGTTCAAGTCTCATTGTTGTCTGGGATTCGATGGGACCGCTAGATTGAAATTGATCCTAATCGATGGGACGTAAGCCCTGAAAATCGACCTTTCTTTATTTCTAGCTAAAATGGCTCTTATTCAATCAAAAATTGTTTTTTCGTCGCGAATTTTCAAGTTCCAGCTTCGCCCAGGTTCGTTGATCCTCATTGAGACAGTTGAAGAAAATATTAATTTTTTATTTTCTTCGAGCGAAAGCGTTTTTTGTCTGATTTGATGGAGGGAAAATAAAGTTTGGCTATTGGCATTTTTCCTCTGTTGTGCTTGATGCGAGGTTAATCGATATTTCCAGCCCCTCGTTACCTACGGGTACACACTTTTCATTGTCTTTGAGCAATCAGAAGTTCATATACCCGACTTTTCAGTACCTGAAAATGTATATTTTTCCTTACCTGTGTTTAATGCAAGAGAATTCCATATTTTTGGTGTTTCATTCTCTCCAGGCCAAAGTATTATGTAGACGAGCTCAATGTTCTACTAGCTGCCCTATTCATGATATCAAATAATTTTTTAAAGTTAGAATTTCCGACATGAAGAACGTTTGAAGAGCTCCGCGAGGTTCGAATGTGCAAGACAAGGAGCATTCGTCGAACTTATGGTCCTAAAAAAGACCGTTTTCGTTTTACGTTTGCACTTATAAATGCCCTAACCATGTTTAGAGATTAGAGCTGTAAAAATTACTGAACACGTTACATATATGGGTATATAGCAAGCAAGGTAACATTCAGGTGTCGAGAAGTGCGAGAGAGAACGGGCCACGTCACAAGGCTGTAGAGAGCGAGTCTATAACGCATCGCTCGCTGCGCCTGTTGAGAAAAGGGTTAATCAATTTTCAAAAAGGCGTATACATATTATGTTTACGACATGACCGAATGACTTTATTTGATTCAACAAAGCCACGAGTGTGGAGAATTTTCTGTGGACATGAAATCGCTAGGGAAAAAATCACAGTATATTGATAACATGTCATGAGGCTTTCGATTCGTTAATGCGTTTTCGCGTGATGTCGATTCAACGTTAAAAAACGACCAGTAAAAGACCAACTTACTGTATAAAGAGTACGCGGTGTGTTCGTCGGTGGTAGGAGTGGCGTCGGAATCGGTAGCGTCGAATTTTTTGAACAAAGAATACGGGTGTTAAAGCCTAGTATCGACCACGCGCGCGGCGGCTGCGCGCGTTCGGATCGTCTTGTGACCGAGCGCGGCAGCCGCGCGCGGCCGAAGATCCAACTGTCACCATCAATTTTTGCTACAAGGATGTTTCACGTGCACGAGCAGCTGCTACTTTCATTGTGTTGCATCACATTATCCACAAAAAACCGATATCTGCAATAAATCACAGTATATTGGTAACATTTATACCTCATGAAACAGAAATCGTCGAGCGTATATACACCTGTAATAAAATACATAAAAATAAAATTAATAGACGTTTTTCATTTGGTAAAAATAACAGATCTATATACTGTTTTACCGGCTACCAAGTGGTTTATATTATAGACAAAACCGACAAATTATACTGTACAGTTCATTATAAGTCTTACTTAAATACAAAATACTTACCAGAACCAGTAATTAGATCTTTAGATATTCTGTATTTCTCTCTTCTATATGATGCCAGAAGCGTGGTCATTTTCGTCTCTCAGTCGAGATTAGTTAAGCCTATTACTGAACTTATATGCTTCCATGCGTCTTCGCTCAGCGATTTGTTGTGGTAATTTGGACATTTGCTGTTCCAAAAATAATCTTTGGCACCGTACTTTTGCATTAAGAGGTGACATTTTTCGTTATTCATAGTACGGCGCGTTGTTTGAATATATTTTTCAATAACCTTGCATCACGCGCGAGCGAACTCAGACAACAGCAGTTGAGACACTCCACTCGACTGCGCGCGCGCAAAGCATGACCTGCCTTTTCCGCGTCTCTAAAAACCAACCGAGATTGGGTCGTTCCGCGGCGTGGTCGAGGGCGCCAATGTTCAAACTGGCCTGTTCGCGGGTTTGCCGGTAAGAGGCTTCACAGACTCGCACTGCGCCGCCTCGTGACGTAGCCCAGGCATACGGGGTCACGATCTTTCATACAGGTCTTCCAACCAAGTTAAATTTTCGAGGTGAGGATTGCCGCTTTTCGATCCCCTTCGGCGCCAGTACGCATCGCCGTAGCAAAAGGATATGCTTTCCCTTTACCTTTTGCCGCTGTATTCGTCCGCGGTGTTCACGCTCGTTTTTGCGCCGTAATTGTCAATATAAACTAAAAGACTATATGGTAAAAAAAATAGTTCGTTAAATAATTGCCCACCGTTACGAGTTAACTTTAAGAGGGCTGAGCTGAAATAAAAATTTATCCGAATAACGCACCCATCCAAATGGTGATGTAAATTTGGAAAATTACATGTAAAAAAAGGACCTACAGCCGAAAACAATGTTTGCACTGCTACTTACGTCTATCAATAAACAACCAAAATGAAATATACTGCAATAAACGGCAATATAAACGAACATGTACTGTTATGAATGAATGTATTCAAAAAGTATTCAGTTTAACGTTCTTTTAGAGAAAAAAAGGGTCGGGCCGGAATCGAACTCTAATGGCCAATTTCTGAGCCTTAATACTTGGCACTTCAGCATGGTTTTCTCTACGAAGATCGTTCGTGTTTATCACGGCTGCTTGAATTTCACAAATAATTGATTGAGGAGTAATAATCAATTATAAGATTGTGCGAAATCACAAGTTAAAAAAAGCAATCCATGTGAAATCTAACCCGAAATACCACACATATGAGCTAAGCATACCGCAACCATGCCAAACTATCTTCTGGCAATACTAAAACTAAACATCGATCATATTCATCTCGGCCGCTTAAGTATTGAAATAAACTTGTGGGATATACAGAAAATCTCAATTGCGATGACTATAATGATAATCATCTTCCTTTTGAATCGATACATTACTTTGTATTGTTTTCGTATAATATGCAGCTCACACGAAAATACAGTAAATAAAGTTAGCGCAAACAGCGCATGCCATGCGGTCAGGAGGGAAAGAGACGGAAGAGCTGTTTATCTGTTAGTCGCACACTAGACGCCTCTACCGCATCAAGCGGTAGAAACAAGAATAAAAAACGACCCCACTAAGACTGCCTAGCCCCACTACCGTCATTGCCAGACATATATGTAATACCACGATCTTACATACAAGTTTACAACTGTAGTGGTCGGAGATGGCTCCCTTGACGAAGCCAGGAGTGTATTGTTAATCTTGAATCTGCTGGGGTCGCTGTAATCGCGGGATTTTCTGTACAACAAAGGAAACAATGGCCACGCATTCTCGTTATAGCCTAACCTAAGAATCTAAATTTCCCACAAGTTATTTAAAAACTGATGATATTCCTATGCAAATAGAAACACATAAACTCATAAACAGATCAGTATAAATCCGAAAAATCTATCCAGTAATTAATTGGTATGGGTCGATGCCTGGTTGAATAGTGTGTTATTTGCGATTCAATTACCGTGCATTAATTTTTTTAAACGCATATATAGCTGTAGAAAAGAGTGCAACTTTTAATAAATTTCTAATAGCACGAGTAATT
>CALYCA010000512.1:0-26385 GCA_944452715.1 Ophion slaviceki | reverse complement strand
TCGGCTGCGGCCGCAAGAGGGGGGAACAGGGGAAAGATGGAGAAGAAAAAGGAGTAAACAGTAGAGGAAATAATGGTATAATGATGGGAAAGAATAGGTAACAAACGCGACAAGCGTGTACCTAAGGAAAAAACCAATAATAAAAATATTTAGCCAGATAATAATTAATTAGGCCAGAACATTGACATGTTCTGAAAAGTGGAGCCCGTCTTTAAGACGGAATGACACCTCATCGCGGTCGGTATGGTAGAACAATTATAGATTCCCAAAAATCTCTGAAACGGCTCTTCAGATCCCGTCGAAACTTTGCCAAACGACGTCAAATAGATAGACGAATAGCTTCTAGCCTCTCAAATTTTCTGAATTTGAGAAAAAAAAATGTAGATTGACTTATGATAAGCCAATCTACATTTTTTTCTCAAATTCAGAAAATTTGAGGGGCTGGAAGCTATTCGTCTATCTATTTGACGTCGTTTGGCAAAGTTTCGACGGGATCTGAAGAGCCGTTTCAGAGATTTTTGGGAATCTATAATTGTTCTACCATACCGACCGCGATGAGGTGTCATTCCGTCTTAAGAACTAAAGAAAAGCTACTTTGCTTTTCACCTCATCAAACATATTTATAATTGATTGGGATGAAACTAATACATCTGTCGTAATTCTATTCATCATTAAAAGCGTTCATTTCATCAATGATAATCGACGAGGATAACAATGCTTATCATAAATACCGGGATTACGATAACTAATGACTCGAGCATAAAGAATAGCCAAATTATTTTATGAAGCAAAAAAGTAAAGCAGGTAATTCGTGGTTTTCGAACGCCTTGTCGCCATGTTGGGAAATATCAATGTTCTGGCCGGGAAGACATTACCTGAATGTATTTCGCCAACAATCCGCCAGGTGGCTACAAGCGAAGCGCTTCGCGTAAGCACGGTACCATCGTGCGAGGATAAAAGTTCGTCCTGTGAATTGTGCCACGTACGGAAGTGCTATGCTTACAGCTTGCACTTACGCTTATGATTTTGCTATACTTGTGAAATAACCCTTTGCACTCTAGGCCTTCTTCGCTCGGATAGTGATCTGTGTACGTTTTTCTGTCTCTCTGCCTATCAGGAAATGCGAGCAAGCGTATGTATACACTCATATACTACCTTAGCAAGTAGATAACCAACGAACAATATGTTGTCGACACACTAAATTGAATACACTCCCGATATTACCTCCTCAAGAATTCCAAAAACGTTGAAACGTCATTGTTAATTTCCTCGTTAGTTCCTGATTATTTCCCGATCTATTCCCCACAACTTTCCTGGTCATTTACCGCTTGTTCTCCGGCCCGTTCCTCATCAGTTCCCCAGAAAGGAAACGGCGGATCGGGACCTAGCCTTAGACCCGTTACATTGCGAACCTGTTCCAGGGTAGAAGGCCCGATCAGAAGAAGCAGATTAGGGGCAGTGCTTTTTCCCGACTCAAATTTCTACACGGGATGTAAGATTTTTGTCACGCACCCTTTATTGCTTTCTAACTAGCCCCCTGGTTAACTTTTTCAAAAACTCAATAAGGCGTGTTTTTTAAACAATAAAACATACCATAAAGTTAACTATTTTTCAACTTTTACGTTGTTGAGTGATGGAGGGTTAACGTTAATATTGTAAATTTCGTCTTTCGTAGGATTTCTTCCTTTTAAAAGAAAAATCAGATTTTCTCAGGTTCTGTTTGGGGGATCCCGATGAAACGAAGCGCAGGGAAATTTTGGGAGCGTCTATTTGCACATATCAAAAATTCTGGCTGAAGCGTAGTCGTTTTCTGGTTTTCGGTTAGAAATCAAGAGAAAAGTTTTGCAATTAGCCGCGGGTGGATGAAAGCCCGTGTGGAGAATCCTTGACTCCAATTCGTCGGACGGATTAGGCGACTTGAGAAATGCAGCGAGCAGGGCCACTCTCTCTCTCTCTCTCTCTCTCTCTCTCTCTCTCTCTTTCTCTCTCGCACTACACGATATATCTTGAACGTATCTCGATTTATTAATACTCTTTTATTCTCTGCTGCGAGCGGTAGGATGGCAAGGTCGGCTTGAAACGTGAGAGGATCTAATCATGCGCTGGGGATTCTATCTCGTGGAGTATTTCCTGGTATCTCGCCCGAGCCTCGTAATGCACAAGACAGTTGGACATGTAGATACACGAGTTTGCACAGGGTGTCCGGGATCGAATCGCTTTTTCATTTTTTCTCGCCATTGAGCTTCGGATGAAAGTTCACGTTTCATAGTGACTTCCCCTTAAAGCCAGATCTTTTCAAATCTAGTTTTAATTTTTAGGGTTTATCTGGAAAATAATTGAATGAAGGAAAATTCAGAAGCTTCGTTTTCGTGTTTTTTCCCCGAGATTTAGACAGAAATGTAATTAAAAAAGCCGAAAAATAACATTTGGAAATAAACTTTCGGATGTACGGATTTTTTAGCACAGGCGAAAAATTTGCGAACCGTCTCTGAAAAATGTTCACTATTTTTGTAGTGAATTTTCACAATTTCTATGCGTTGCTCGATCGGGTAATTCTCCATGACTAAACCTCAATACTTCTTGATGACAGTTGTTAAAGATTAGTACTCTATGTTTGCCACAAAAAAATGAAGAAAAGTACTCAATTAAATGTTTCGGAAAATCAATAATATATTTGGCTATATTTGACCTATATTACATAATTTTTTCATAAAAAAATATTGTGATCCAAGCGACTCATGCGCTGCGTTCGGAGGCGCCAAAAAAAAGGTCCTCCACTGCTGACATGATTCCGGCCGATTGAGTAGCTGAAACCGTCAAAGGAAAAAATGTCGTTAAACTGGAAGGTATTTCCTGTACAATGACGTAGGATTTTCGAAAAATATCAAAATCTAACAAAATGGCGTAGTTATGAAAAAAAGTCTGTTTTCTTGCCTATAAAATGGTCGTTTTTTTCAATGCCAAATCGTCAATTTTCATCCAATCAAAAATATCCTACGTCATTGTAGAGTAAATATATTCAAGAGTACTCAGTTCAAATTTCAAGTCAATCGGATAATTGCTCTTTGAGTTACAATGTCAGCAAATTTGAAAAATCTCATTTCGAGCAAAACGCGTTTAAGGCGTTACCCCCACTTGTAGCGCAAAAAAAGGCCTTTTTCATGAATTTTTTAAAAGAAAACTACAAAACTTTTTTAATCGATCAATATACCATCTTAAAGAACACATCTTGAAGAACTTTCAGTAATTTTTTTATTGAAAAATATTACATTGTTTAGTGGCAAATGGCCGTCAATGAAATAATGTTTTTATATACACGGTTTGCGGTGACCAACATTGCGGCGAAGTGGATCATCTGAAAAAAAAATGCGGATGGATTTAGTCAAATATAAGTATAAACTAGTCTTTAATCGAAGGATTTTAAAAAATATTCATTTTTCACAAAATGGCGGACAGTCAAAGTTAATGGTTCGATTTTAACGAAAAAAACGGCCGTTTTTGGCTATAAAACGGCCATTTTTTTCGAAAAAAAATCGAACGATTAAAGACTACATTTTTATGTATTAAATAAGCCTGCAAAATTTCAAGAAGATCGGTTCATTAGTGTTCGAGTAATCTTGGTCACCGACTTCAGAAATGCCATTTTCAGAAAAACGCGTTTAAAGTTTCAATTTCACAACGGATTCTTCTCTTTTAACGCTCATATCTTAGTCAATTTTGTTCGGATCGACTTGAAATTTTCAGGACATATTCTCAGATACATAAACTTCAAAAAAATGCAATAAAAAAATCGATTTTTTCAAAATCGCAAGTGGGGGTAACCCCTTAAAGATTTAACTATCGATTTTTGCAAGATAAAATGATTAGAGATACGGCCTTGACATTTTTACAGGATATTCTTGAAAGTATAAACTGTCGAAAAAGGAAAAAAAATTGATTTTTTGAAACTGTCACACTGGTATCGCCCCTTAAAATGGTAGGTCATGTTGAGATACCCTTTACAATTCATATGGTTAACATTTATGTTTGTCGAGTATTATTTGGTAAAAGACCTTATGAAAAGTGACTGTTCGAAAAAAGTATGGTAATGTTTACTTATAGCGAAGACTTAAATCATTTGGAATTTACAGCATTTACGGCTTAATAGTTTTAAGAACTACACGCGTCTCACAAACTGTTACATAGTATGTTCGTCGCGTTGCCAAAATTGGATATCAGTTCAACAATTCTTCTCGTAGTTCAGTCTCTGTTTTTGCAGGGAACACGTTACTATGCATACAGCAGGTCGTATCTTATAATATGATACAAATCACTATAAACGTCGTCGCAAATGACAAGCAACATTTTTCATCTGTGTATATATATTTTAGTCCTGTTCATTATTCGGATCATGGGGGAGTTAATTTTTGATAGTATCAGGGAATGTCCATTTGTTGAATACCTACTATATTGTATACTACTGAAAACTCAATTATGCTCGTTGATGGTAGCGGTTAACACATGTGCATCATTTATGCAACTGCTGAAATATCAATAAGCAGTACTATACTTCTGGCAGTAACTATGGCTATAAAATATGATTGTCCTCTCTTGAAATATGAAATATAGTTAAAATATGGTTGACAACACCATCCATTTCTCTCACAAGGAACGGTTGCGAGGTCGATCTCTCCGATTGCGATCAAATTTGGCATGCTCGTAGAATTGGCAAAAACAGACGACACGTATTTTTTTATATCTCCGAAACCCGATTTTTAAGGGTTGAAACGCACCCTCGAAATTTTTGGTGTTTTTCGTTTTTCGTCGATAACGTTTTAACGGGAAAGGAAAAAAATTCAAATTGCAACAATGTTTATTCTTTCGTGTACTATACATTGGAGATGAGAACGATGCAGATAACAAACTTCAAACGAAAAACACCCCAATTTTTGAGGGTGCGTTTTAGCCCTTAAAAATCGAATCCCGCAGATATAAAAAAATACGTGTCGCCTATTTTTACCCATTCTACGAGCATGCCAAATTTCATCGAAATCGGAAAACGATACGAGAATATTTACCCGTCGTACCGACAGTAAAAAATCTCCCAAATCCCATTATCAACACAGGGTTTTCGAAAAATATATTGTGCAATTTAGAAACTTGCAAATTGCTTCCCCATCGTTTCATGCCGCTCGCGAAGCTTCCTCCACGACGGAGCCAATTTCGAAAATCACATTTGCTCATGGCGGAGGCCTTGGGAGCGAAATTAAATTATCTGGAACAAATTTACAAGTTTCAATTTTTCTCACTACATCGATAGGGCCCAAAATTTGCTGTCAACATTTTGACATTTGGTTAACAGTCACCCTTGTAAATATGAAGTATATATGTGTGCATTTACGAACACGTAGATTCAAATAGGAGCGAAAGGGCGTATTGTGTCCCTCTCAGAGAGGAGAGAGGGAGAGAGAGGTTGACGGAGAGGACGGAGTTCGACAATGTCCCTCCACCTAACCCCAGGTGCCGTATTGATCGACGTTATTGCACATAGACCACGAGAGACCAGAGCGAAAACTCGTCGACCCCGAGGAACTCTCTCATTCTCTTTCGTAACGCCGATTCCTCTTGCCCCCCCCCCCCCCTCCGACGTCCCTTTCTTTCCCGTATTCTCCGACAAAAGAGGGCATTTCTCGTGTCGATTCTCCCGGGAGTCGTTGGAAGCGATCAACGGACTCTCGGGACTATGGATTTCGACTCGTGACTTTGAATAACACAAAAGTATCGTATAGAAGAAAATTAGCAGCGCTTTTCCACTCTATTTATTTGGAATGCTTTCTTAACGTTGTACGGGTAGTTTCATACGAAGAGGAATATTCAATATTATTTTGTGTATATGATATCATTATATAAATATAAGTTATAAAGAAATCGTCCATGTCTCTAAAGAAATATTATTATTACATCAAAATGGTAATAATAATATTTCTATGGATGAAATAGAATAAATAAGTCATTTTTTATCGATCAAGAAAAATAACAAAAAATGCGAACATATTCCAAATATGTTCTATCTAAAAAGAACGGCGGCATTAACACAGGACCATGGACAATTTCTAGATTAATTAATAATATTAATAATAATGATACTGGATGATAATAAAATAATCGATAAACTTAATAAAATAATAATAATTCTAGAATATAAATTGAATGATATAATTTCTATTTCGTTTTTATATATTCACATATGTATTTTTTTTTTCAACGAGCGAAAGATTTAAAAAAGTAGGCGACAAGTAGACCGAGGAATGACAAACACGAAATGGGAAAGAGGCGAAAACACCGAGTTTCCGTTTTATCGCTAGCGAGCGGTTCGTTCACATTAATATATATATTTGCGTATAATATGCATGGTTGAGAGAGTGTCGATTACGCAAGTGGATGTTGCCCCGAGTGGGAGCATATCCGCATTACGACGAGGCATTTTAATGATCCCGGGTCGAGCTCAATTTGTAATGTGGAATTTGTTTTTATTATTTTGTCGATGCACAAAAAAACGAATCAAGGGGTTAGGCTATCAGGGTTATTTGCAAAAATTAATTTTGAAGGAATAAGTAAGATGATTGAAAAATCGTTTGGGCATTTATTTCTATGTACATGAACTAAGTTGTGTACCAAATTTCATTTAAGAGTTTTAATAATTACAGAAGTTATAAACAATCTTGCGAAGGACCTTTGAATGTGAAAGGCTCAACGGTGTACTTGATTTTGGCCACCCAGTTGATCTGAAACGTAAAAAAACGAGTTTTTTTTTCTTGAAATAGATCATATTGGCTAAGACTTGACCAAGCTTCATTTGTAATCGTGTTTCAATCGAAAACAATTTTTTGAATTTTTTTTTCTCGATTTTTTCGAGGAAAAATGATATCATTGTTAATAACTAATGGAAAAAAATCTACAGATATTACACAAAGTGCAACTATTTCATGGCATTGAAAATGTAATCCGACTTTTCAGGCAATACAAAAGAGGGGCATGTAAATAATATGAGTGGGTTTTTATTATTTTTCAAAAAATATTGATACTTTGAGGTGTATAAATGGTTTTTTTTTTGTTTTTCGGGTTTGTATAATCATTGTTATACATTTTTTGTAATATATTTGTAACATAAGTTGCAATATCATTTTGAAATTAATAACAAGATTAGATGTGGTTCGGGAGAGGGCATTTTTCAACCAATCACATGCATTCACCGTGTCGCTACCCCCACTCTACTGCAAGTGGAGTGGGGGTAACGTTAGTTTCGTGTGGCATCCAGCTAATAGTCCAGTCATTTCGGCGGAAAAAAGGCAAATAAAAGAGAATGAAATAAGGAATCCAATTTTTTTATATGTTGTGGGGGATACCTAGAAAAGCTTAACTTGACTTTTTCGACCAAGATTTCCTAGGAGCTTTCGCCGCCATCTTGAAAAAAGGGGTAACATTTGTTTTTTGGCAATAACTCGGCTATCCGATGAGATTCGAAAATTTTTCTGAGAAACTTTTTTGTAGCTTTTTTTGTGCTCTACAATTAAGTCTTGACCATTTTTAGCGTATCATGCATCGTTATCGAGATATCGATCGAAAAAGTCAAAACTTTAGGACAAAACTTTTGTTTTTTGCTATTTTTTTTTTGTTCATCAATATTGAAAAAATTGAAGAAATGCAACTTGTAGAGCATATTCAGACCTACAATTTCCTTTTTGGACTTTTTTATTTTGGACAAAAATTATTAACTCAGGCCCCTATACCCAGCTTACCTCAACAGGCATACACAGTTTCGAAAGCATTTTCAATGCTATGAAAAACGTCGGTCAAGACTAAACTACTATTACACTGTATAACTGTACCAAATTTCAAGTCAATCCGTTCATTAGATGTCGAGAGATCGTGTACACCGTTTTGAAAAACACATTTTCAAGAAAAACGCGTTTAAAGTTTAACTAGCAGTTGTATCGTTGTAATAATAAGTTTACCTTCAATATGCGATTCCTGCACCGTGTACCTTCCTCTTCAATTTGAGTTGCCTCAAGCGACAAACGAGTGTCATTTTCACAATAGCCTAACCCCTTAATAGGAAAGCGAAGGCAAAGAGTCGTAACAAAAGTTGTTCCATATCTCGATTTCTGTCACTCTCTGGTGCATTCGTGTTGCAGTTGTACATTAGTTACGGATTCGCAAAGCCGAAACAAGTTTCTTCCGTGTACTTGTCTATGTTGTGCTCGGTATATCGATGTCTCCGGAGTCGCAGCCTTGGCACGGATAGGCTATCGCACGTGCTACTTACGATCCTCGTTACACAACTCATCAATGAATTATTCGACCCCTATTCGCGGACAAAGTATATCGTGACCTATGAACGCGCGTGTACGGGAATGGTCGAGACTCTTGTGTTTTTTTCCTGCGCGCTGTGAAACAAGTTTGCGGTGGCTCGACCATATGTCAGTTGAATGATAATTATGTACACTCGTTGAATCGATAACGAGAATACTTAGTGTGACGAACGAAATAGGCTTGCCCTGCGTCGAGAAAATGATTGGACAAAATATTGAAGGAAAATGTTTGGGGATCGATATTGGTTGTGACTTTGGCAGGTGAATTGAGATTTAAAATGTTGGAAAACCGCACGGGGCTTTATTTCGAGACGATTTTTTAAAATAAATAAACGAATGAGCTCCAGTCCATTGTGTGTGTATATACAGGGTGCCCCTCTTATCTCTGCCACCCGCAATAACTCGGCAATTATCGACGTCACAAAAAAATGTTCCAGACAAAAGTTGTACGGTGTGAATGGGACCATCAAATGCGACCATTTTTTATTTTATTTCGGTGGAGGCGCTGACACACCGTGATGGTCATCTCCACTTTTTAAAATGCAGTGGTACATTCTTTTTCAACCATCTTGTGGAGCACCTCAAGCCGCATAAACAACATTAGGGGGTCAAAGTCGTTCAAGGTCATTCAAGGTCACCTATTAAAATGAAATTCACGTCTGAATATCTCTGATCGCTACCAAATATTTGGATATATGTTATATAATATTTAGATTTGTATAATCGATAGTGACCTTGAATGACCTTGAACGACTTTGACCCCCTAATGTTTTTTATGCGGCTTGAGGTGCTCCACAAGATGGTTGGAAAAAATGTACCATTCCATGTAGAAAAGTGGAGGTGACCTTCACTGTGCGTCAGCGCCTCTACTGAGATAAAAAAAATTGGTCGCATTTGTTGGCCACCGTCACACCGTACAACTTTTGTTTGGAACATTTTTTTGTGACGTCGATAATTACCGAGTTATTTCGGGTGGCAGAGATAAGAGGGACATCCGGTATGTGCATGTATACGGGCAACAACTTTCGATCACTTTGGATGGTTGAAAAATTTTCGATGACTTTGGATAATTGTAAAATTACAATAAAGTAATATAATTCATTTTGTAGAGCTACATAGTATTGTCGTAAAATAAGAAATCAAGTGATTGATATTATTTTAGTATAGTTTTGCAACTATCCAAAATGATCGGAAATTTTGCAATTATCCAAAGTTATCGAAAATTTTGCAATTATCCAAAGTGATCGAAAATATTGCAATTATCCAAAGTGATCGAAAACTTTCAACCGGTACTGTGTCTATATGCATATATTCATACATAAAACCTTCTGCCGGGGGCTGCGCTTGCGTGTATGTCCGAAAATTGGTTCACATGTATGTCGGGAATCGATTTTAGGGTCATTTCGTATTAAGGGGTTACGTGGGTTTCGGAGCCAAAAAAAGTATATATATTCTCTGTTTAAAAAAATATAGCATGTAAATTATTTTATTTAAAATGTTATGCACATAAAAGGGAAATATTTCAATAACATTTTAAATAAATTTTGTCCAAAAATTTGGGAAATTCAGCCGGTAGGACCTGGTTTCCGGAGACCCCTAAAAAAGTGTCTTCGTGGTGGTCAGGATAACTCATGATAGCTTTATCTGAAATTAAAAAGTCAATTTTTTTGTGTTAATAGATAAGTGTAGCTCCCGATTGAACAAAGGATTTTTTTAAATTGGAATTTTAATTTTTGGCAGAGTTGTATGCAAAGTAGTACAATTTTAGATAGAATTTACACTACGTATAGCCTTGTAAAATTAGTTGTAACCGAAAAAAAACCTTCGTTCAATCACTAGTCAACGCTATTTTGAAGAAGTGTGCAAAATTTCAATAAGATCGGTGCATTAGTTTTAGAGAAATCGTGTCCGCCGACTTCAAAAATAGTGGTTTGAGAAAAATGCTATATACTTGCGTCGCTCCCGGTCGGTCTTTCCCAACGGGGGGAATTCCCAAAGGCTCTCTCTCCTAGGCTTGTCCTCCGATTGACTTAAAACTTTGGGAGAATATCCTAGACATGTTGTACTATTAGATAATAAGGAAAAATAAAAATGAATTTTTTGAAATTTCCAAACCCACGTAACCCCTTAAAAGTTTTTACCTAGATTATTATGAAGTACACGTTTTCGATATTCATAAAATAATACGCTTTGTATATAGTTATAAAAAAACCATTTCTGTATAATTTAACAGCCTTTTAGTTTGGTTTAGTCCGCCTAAGCTTCGGACCCACAAAATAGTTCGATTTATAATTTTTTTTTATGACAGTATTGGGATGACTAGATTGGGATGACTAGATCGGGATTGTACAAGCAATTAATGTCTGCCAAGTTTTCCAATCTTGTCAAGTTTGAGTTTTATTTCGTTTTAAAAATATTGGTTAACAATGAAGTGATTACTATTTAAACAAAGTGCCAATGCAAACAAGTCTAGGCGGTTCTGGCAAATAAGGTGATCCGAAATGAAAAATAAAAAAATTTACTTCTAGTATAATAGGCATACTTTCGTATGACCGGGTACTTTTTTGAAATTTTGAAAATTATGACAATGGCAAGCAGCAGAACAAATGTCCGATTTTCGACATAAAAAAAACTTCAATTTCTTTTCATCGACAAATAGATAAAAATATTTAAAAATCGTCAGTTTTGTTCCTGAGGTATCGTCTCACATAGTATTTTAATTCCGCCAGCTTCATTTTAGCCGAGCAAAAAAAAACGAATCTACACACAGACATTCCAATTTCATAATATCAGTATAATCTGTGGGTGTGGTATATAAAAAATATACATTCTACATTTACGCCCAATGTATCATTTCCCATGATCATGGAGCTTGCATCGTTCGAACGCAACGAAAATAAACTCCGTTCAGTTGATAGCATTTCTTTTGGCTGATGCAGGCCATTAACATCACTGGTATACTTCCCCATATTCCCATCAGACATTTACGACCGCAATAATAAAAAGCTTTTTGCCACTAACAAAAACAAATGAATAAAAAGTGAAGAAAAACATTCGTTGCATTCCAAGGATGCAAATTTCACCAT
The DNA here is from genome assembly GCA_944452715.1 of Ophion slaviceki. NCBI lineage: Eukaryota > Metazoa > Arthropoda > Insecta > Hymenoptera > Ichneumonidae > Ophion > Ophion slaviceki. The sequence continues at coordinate 14,948 of CALYCA010000512.1, read as the reverse complement.
CATTTACGACCGCAGTTAAAAAAAAAAGGGTTTTTCACAATAACGAAAATAAATTTAAAAACGAAGAGAAAAATTCCTTGCATTCCAACGATGCACATTTCAACGGCATTTACGACTGCAATTTAGAAAAGGATTTTTCCCAATAAGAAAAACGAATAAATAAAAGATGATGAAAAAAACTCGTTGCATTCCAACGGTGCAAATTTCAACGTCAGTGAAGTGGGGGCTCTTTGCCCCCACTTCACGATAGTGCGGTATGTATATGCAAGGTGGTATATGTGTACCCTACAAGTGTAATTGGTCCAGATTCCGTCGGTACTGTGCATACACATGGGAGGCCTTTTCTCAAAGCTGCTTCTGCTTTTCGCTTCGCAAAGCCGAGCTACAACGACGAACGAATCTCGTGTGTACTATGACGTAGGAGAGAGCGAGGGAGAGGGGGAGGATGAAAGAGTGCACTATATATATATATATATATATATATATATATATATATATATATATATATATATATATATATATATATATATATATATATATATATATATATATATATATAACTCTTCACACCGAGCTCATGAGAACGTCTGAGCGATCGATCGGGTCGAGTTAAAGCGATTCACCGCTTATTAACTTCCCTCGACGCTCTCCTCTGCTTTAATTTTAAACCCGCTGTCTACGGGTCATGCGCGCCTTTCTTTTTCGCCTTCCGACACTCGTCCATCTCACGAAAAAAAAAATCCGTCTCGTATTCCAATCAGCAAAATGGGAAGGCGACAAGTCCGAATTGAAGGCAAGTGGCCCTGCAAAAGAACTACGAAAATGCGCAAAAATCGAGATTCAGGTCAGAATGCTGGCAGGTCGAGTAGAGAAAACCGGAAGTGACGAAAGTCAAAGTTGACAATCCTCGAAGACAATAGTACGAATATTTCAGCTGCAAACTGGGATTGGAGGTGGAGATTCATCGGATTTCAAATTTCACACCCTACTCCTTTTCTCTGACGTCCGGAAGCCGCGTTTTATTCGCAGTGGGTAGGGGAGGTGTGTCGCAAGTTCTTGTACGTTCGTCGCTCGCGGGTCGGAGACGATGAACCGCATGGTAATTCTCGATCCGGGCGACGTAGATTTTCCGGATGGAAGACGAATAACTTTTTTCTTTAACTTTGAGAGGAACGGCCTTGGCTGCGAGGACATTAAGAGGGTTTCTTCACAGTGAAAAAGAAAATACACTTTGATTAAGGCAATCGTTCATTGACCGGTGGCCAACGAAATATCGAGATTGATCTTGATGGGCCAATCAAGGAGGTCGATAAAATGTAGTACATCGATCTTAAAATAACTCAGTATTCCATTATTTCAATAAATCATTCCTTGACGTCGTCCAATGACGGAGCTACTCAGCGCAAGTGTTTTTTTTTTCAACATTTTTTCAACGTTGACACACTGCTGCAGTGTGTACGAGGGTGGGGTGAAAAGTTTCCGGCCTGACCAAGAGATGGCGCCACTAGGTCTAGTTTTGGAGCGGCGTCCTACAGTACCATTCCTACCGAGCTTGTATGTACAGTTTCAGCCCAATCGCTACGTTAGTTTGCATTTGAGAGCACATTGCGCGAGACGCTTCCGTTGTTTTCGTAAAAATGGAAAAATTGGAAAAACGTGCTGTCATCAAATACTTCCATTTGAAAGGTTTTACACCAAAACAAATAAAAGAAGAGATGGATTCAGCACTAGGAGACTCCTCCCCATCATATTCAACTATTAATCAGTGGGTTTCTGAATTTAAAATTGGTCGTGTGAGCACCTCTGACGAGCTTCGCTCAGGACGGCCCGTTGAAGTCACAACTTCAGAGATGATTGAAGAAATCCATAAAATAGTGTTGGAAGACCGCAGGTTGAAAGTGCATGAGATAGCTGAGACCTGTAGGATGTCAGCTGAACGTGTGCGAAATATTTTGCACAACCATTTGAACATGGAAAAGCTGTGTGCAAGGTGGGTGCCGCGTTTGCTAACGCTCGACCAATCGAGCGTTTGCTAACGCTCGACGCTACCGACAATTTGGCGCTGTATAGACGTAATCCAAACGAATTTTTGCGTCGATTCATAACTGTTGATGAGACATAAGTCCACCGCTACACTCCTGAAAGTAAAGAACAGTCAAAAGAGTGGGTTGGAAAAGGGGAACCAACCCCAAAGAAGGCAAAAACAATTTTATCGGCAAACAAGTTTATGGCTACTGTTTTTTGGGATGCGAGAGTTATGAGAAATGTATCAGTGTTGATGGAGATTGTGTTGAAAAATAAAGCAAAAAAAAAATTTTAAATATCGTTTTTCTTGGTCAGGCCGGAAACTTTTCACCCCACCCTCGTATATAGCGGCTCCGAAACACTAACGGAGGAAAAAGGTTCGGACCTTATCGGAGGTTTTGCAACTGCTAAAATATCTATAAGCAGTACTATACTTTTGGCAGTAACTATCGCTATGAAATATTATTATCTCTGCGAAATATAAAATACAGTTGAAATGGGCTTGAAAACACCATCCATTTAGAATGGGTAACAACCTATTAAAATGTAATACGAATCTAAATATCTCGGATCACTACCAAATATTTGGTAGTGATCCGAGATATTTAAATTTGTTTCATTTTAATAGGTGACCTTGAATGACCTTGAACGACTTTGACCCCCAATGTTTTTTTATGCGGCTTGAGGTGCTCCACACGATGGTTGGAAAAAATGTACCATTCCATTTAAAAAAGGGGACGTCGATAATTATCGAGTTACTTCGGGTGGTAGAGATCAGAGGGCCACCCTGTATAGTTGTTGACGCTTTCTTTCAAAGGTTAGAGAGTAATGCGTCTACTCAATGACGTGACGTCGGAATCCATTATGGCGGCTACCGTTTCGCATGTTCGTTGAACAGATAGAAAAAGTATTTTTTAAAAAAAGAATTACAACATTTATTTTGTGTTTTTATAAATGAAAGCTAACATTATTCGATTGCTTATTGCGAAAAGTGGCTCATTTGTATATTCTTAGTCATTTTCGTACATAGACTAAAATACCCTATTTCGAAAAACACTTGCTCACTGATGAATCTGTGCGAGCGAAATAACACAACGAGGAGCCAATTTCCAAGTTGCAATTTTACTCACTCTCGATGGGGCCCAAAATCGGCTGTCAAAATTTTGGCACTCGAACAACAGTGGTGCATGTACGAAGTGTACAATTGTGTATGAACACGTACATCAACAGACGAGCTATTTCACTGAAAAAAAATCATTGATACGATATCATTGGTGTTATTGAATGAAATTTCGTTGATTCAACTGTAAAATTGTTGGTGTAAATAATCGGATTTATTAGTCCACACAAAACGCTATTGACTTTGATAACATGATAAAATTGAAAGTTATATAAGTCATTCAACAGATATAGTGACAGCCGAGAACAATATATTATTGAAACTATCTAAAAAATTATCGCGAACAAATTATATAGCTTTGAATGCATTTTCTGCAACGAACAAAAAAAGGCGTTTCAATTCATAACATGAATATTGTTGATTCGCGTACACAAGAAAAATTTAATTTCGCTCGTTTGATTCAGATAAAATTTCCATTGAGTAAATATGTTGTTTTATTTTTTTCACCATATCCGATATTGATTTCCAAGTACATTATTCGTTAAAATATTAATATTTTATTTTGATTGAAAAATATTAAGCAAATGTCTGAATTGGTTGGAAAATTATGCGAAAATAAAATTAGTTGCTTGCGCATTTGGTTGAAAAAATTCAACCAAATCATGACCGAGCGCCACCGAAAGTATAGGTGTGAGGAAACCCGTAGTTCTCGGAGTAACCGCTAGGAGCCGCACGCGCGCTCGTTTCTCGTACGCGTAGCGCGGTCCGAAAATCTACTTAAACGCCGGAGAAACTCTAAAGAGTATCGCTTCTTGGCCTGTGACTAAGATCAAAGTGTAGTATTTGTTGTTATCAGTTGAATATCTGATATTCTCTCCATGGATATTCCATTGGATATCTGATATTCTCTCCACTATTATCGTGGATGATCATTCTAATGCTCACTTTTTATTTAAGATTTAAAACAAATTGAAAAACTTACGTCCCATGGCATATTCGTTTCTATGTAGCAAAGAAACAATTAATTCTATTGATTATATTTTTGTACGAAGTAAAAAATGTTGTAGCAAAACCGCTTAATTATTTCATCCAATACATCTACGGATTGCATATAGAATGATTTCAATCGAATATAATTTTATTCGAAGGATAATCTAGATATTCAGAAAACAGAAGAGCTTTTTCAAATAAAATAATATGTTATTTAAATCAATCACATTTTCCAATATTATATAGTATTGTGACAATCTCATATACCGGTGGCACTCCGCAGCACATTTATTTGGCTCAACCAATATATTGTTTTGATTCAATGGGTTTTTTTTCCTCAGTATTGGCATTTTTTTACTATAGAGGAAAGACTGCCGAGGAAGAAAGGGCTCGAACCTTAAGGGGAATTTTGCTCAGAGTACGGCGTGTACGACGCAAGATGTATGAAATAAAAAAGGAACGTTCGGCGAGGCACGCGGATTGACCGCGCGGTATTTGCGGGAGCGTTATACACCGACGTACGAACACGCGCGATTGCATCGACAAGGGAAGCCGAGCGGGAGGCTGCAACTTGCCACTCGTTCAAAAGGCAGAGTTACAGTGTACATAATACTATATACTCACCTCGAGAAAGAGGGAAGAAGGAGTAGGAGCAGGGGGGTGGGGGGATGGAGGAATTATGTGTGCACAAGAGACTCGAAGGCCGTTGTGCTTCGCGGAGTATCTGCTATCCATGTGGGCTAAGGCAAAACGATAGCGGAGGCAAATCGAGAACGTCGAGTACATGCTCGCCCACACGTCGCAGATTCTCGTTCCTCGCACAGCCCGCTCGCCCCTCGCCATTCCCTCTCGCCCACCCTCCCTTCGCTCTACGTTGTATAATGTACGTAGCGGAGGGTGGGGCAATATGGAACACCCTGGGAATACAGCTCTTGTTGCTCATTATTCACCAGTGGATTGAGCCTCGATGGAGCGCGGACGAGATCGCCGTAAGGGCCTTCGCCACGATCTAAATGTTCGCTTTGGCCTGTGACAGGACCACGGAGGAAAAATGATGTAGGGCCATACTCAATGTGTGCTCCGTGGAGACCTGAGGCTCCGCCGAAAATAAAACTTCATACCTCCTAATAAATCGAAACAATTTCATCAATTTAGCGTGGCATTGATACATTTTTACAAGTACCTATTTTTGTACCGTGTTCGTTAAAAAATAAACATAAAATCAAGTTTTGCTTATTTTAGGGCTCTGTAGAATATTTAGCGTTTCAAAAGGGTTCCGTCGGCGAAAAAGTTTGTGAACCGACGATCTAGAGAATTTGCAGCCGTTTTTTGGCTCGGGCAGGATCGGTCCAGTGACCCCGTTGGCTCAATTTGGTCTTATCGGGTCGAACAGATACGAGCGGTTTGGCGATAAGGGCTTAAGGCGTTACCCCCACTTGTAGCGCAAAAAAGGCCTTTTTCATGAATTTTTTTTAAAGAAAACTACAAAACTTTTTTTATCGATCAATGTACCATCTTAAAGAACACATCTTGAAGAACTTTCAGTAATTTTTTTATTGAAAAATATTACATTGTTTAGTGGCAAATGGCCGTCAATGAAATAATGTTTTTATATACACGGTTTGCGGTGACCAACATTGCGGCGAAGTGGATCATCTGAAAAAAAATGCGGATGGATTTAGCCAAATATAAGTATAAACTAGTCTTTAATCGAAGGATTTTAAAAAATATTCATTTTTCACAAAATGGCGGACAGTCAAAGTTAGTTCGATTTTAACGAAAAAAACGGCCGTTTTTTGGCTATAAAACGGCCATTTTTTCGAAAAAAAAAATCGAACGATTAAAGCCTACATTTTTATGTATTAAATAAGCCTGCAAAATTTCGAGAAGATCGGTTCATTAGTGTTCGAGTAATCTTGGTCACCGACTTCAGAAATGCCATGTTGAGAAAAACGCGTTTAAAGTTTTAATTTCAGTTAACACGAAGAAAATATTTTTTTTTGTAAACTTACATAGAGTCATCTATTCCGGGCCCATACTTCTGTATGGGCCCGGATACTTATACTTCAAAAAAATGCAATAAAAAAATCGATCTTTTCAAAATCGCAAGTGGGGGTAACCCCTTAACCACTTCGTTGGCATTGACGCAATAGTGCGTCAACCTTTATTTCCCTATTTAACTTGCTCTGATTTGAAATCGGAGCCTCACTCGGGGGTTTTTGGGCTCGCTGAATCCGAATTTCAAGTCAAAATTTGGAAATTGAAAATGGCGGCGCCAATATGGTGGACGAAAATCAAAAACTTTACTCGATTTAGATGAAAATTAGTACTCCGGGATTTTTGAGGTCGCTTATTACGAATCTGAGCTTTAAATTTGAAAATTCAAAATGGCGGCGCTAGAATGGCGGACCGAAATTGAAAATTTTACGCGAATCAATCGGTATTATTTGTATTTTCATTCGCCATATTTGTTCGTCTTTGTGAATTCCTGAATTTTTAGTTCAGATTCGTAATCAGCACTCTCAAAAATTCCGGAGTACAAGTTTTCAGGGTAAAGAATGTTCTCGCCATTTTGGGTACTTTTTGTCGAATTCTCTCTGCCAACGAAGGGGTTAAGGAATCGTCACAGTGTAACGGGTCGAAAAATAGCTGATTTTGGTGATTTTTTCTGACAGTTGAAATACGCTAGTCAGTCTGATTTTTTTTATGTCAAATTAAAGCAGTTATGAAGAAAAGGAAAATCAATTTGTAAACGTTTATTTTTATTTTCTGTAAATTTTTTCAACGGTTGCAAATGTCTTCGAAAAAAGGAGTCCTCAAGGTGTAAAGGGTTGTAAATATGATCTGAAACAGAATTTGTAAAAATATTTTTAATCAGTGTGAAAGCCGCTTCCTTGCTATGGGAATTTTTTAAAAGTCAAAATTGATAAAAAGGCGGTGGCTTGAAAAAAAAGTATCGAATTTAGCCTATTTTTCGGCAGTTTTTCGTTTAAAAAAAACATGAAGATTTCAAAGGAAGACTTGACCGAGCTTTTCTTTGTTATCGTATTTCAATCATGGGAAAAAAATTGTTGCGCTCTTCTTTTCGACTTTTCGAGGAAAAATGACATCATTGTTGTTAAAAACTAATGAAAAAAAAATGTTAAGAAAAAACACGTGGGTAAAAACTAAACTATTATTACACTGAATAAGTGTACCAAATTTCAAGTCAATCCGTTCATTAGATGTCGAGAAATCGTGTACACCGTTTTGAAACACATAGTTTCGAGAAAAACGCGTTTAACGGAGACTTTGTCCTTGGAGTGCCATATTTCAGGTGTTTACATTTTATTTTTTTTAAAGGAAACGAGTAAAGCTTTTTGAGTGCGGTTTTTTTCTTGCTTTTATTCATGATATACAGAACGTTAAAAAAAATTTTTTTGAAAAAAAAAAACAAAATGGCGGCCGTTGCAGCTCCGCGAAAACAGGTCCTCAAATCGCGGGAGGTAAACGGCTGACATCACTGCCCCCTCTTTGTTGATCTGAAACACAAATTCAAAGCATATTATCAAACTGTGACCCTTTGGTCATGGAATGACGGATGGGTTTTTCGTTTAGTACAAATTTCGGAAAATGGCGGCAATTAAAAAAAAAAATCGAATTTTCGCGTTTTTTTTCGCATAAAAAGATAAATAATAAATGCAAAAATGTATCTATCGAAAAAACGATCCGTCATTCCGTGAAGACATATTTTCTGAGTATGCTCTCCAAATTTCAGGTCGATATGTTAATTACAGCGGTCAGGAGAATGTCAGCCATTTTTAAAAACGTGTTTTCGAGAAAAACGCGTTTAAAGTTTTGTAATGTGTTTACACAAATGTGTTTATAATTACCGATAATCGGCAATGCCTGGTCCATAGAGGCATCCCTCCTCTTCTTCTAGCTGCTCATGTTGAGCTCAAATTGATTTTTTGTAAATTTCAAGGACAAAGTCTCCCTTAAAGTTTGACTAGCAGTTCTATCCTTGCAACCATAAGTATACCCTGAATCTGCAATTCCTGCACCATATAGTGGACCTCTTCAATTTAAGTTGCCTCAAGCGACGAACTTTTTCCGAAATTTTCACCGTAGCCTAACCCCTTAATTGTATTTAATATCCTTTGCAGACATCATTTTTCAATTGCCTTTGTTACATTTTATTTTTTTTCGCAAACGATGCGGCCAAACTCATAAACGTCAACGACGACGCTTTCGATGTATGGACGTCGAAAAAAAAAATTCGTTCTTCTCTAACGTTCTTCGGTAGAACGCTTCACCCTTCACAAAGTCCCACAAGTATTGCCGTAAAGCGAGCCGGTCGCGTAAAATCAATTTTCCAAAATATTCGCCTATAACGAATATCGGTATATATAGTTCCACTTTGTTTTTCATCCTCATCCCGAAGTCTTTGTTTTTTTTTTCAAGTGCGGAAGTAGCGGGGTAAATTTTGTGTCCCCCGGTGGTCCATTTGACCCTGCACTCGTCTCTCGCCTGCGAGTTCCCCAATACTCGCTGGTCGTCAATGCACAGACCGTACCGCGTGGATTGAGTGACTAGAAAGTTGCAAAACAAAGCGTCCGATGTTCGTATGTGTACGATATATACGGACTATCCTCTCGCCTGGTTAATCAGCCCACGACCTATCGCTGACTCTGCCAGCTTCCCAATGGACCGCGATTTATTTCCGACGATAAACCGATCATCGCCTGCGAAGGCAAGCTACGGAAGCAATGGTTTTTTAATAAATTTTTCTTTAGTATAACGTTGTACACAAAAAAAGAGAGCAGTAACTACAAAACACCAAAAAAGATCATCTAATAATCGAAAATACATATTCGCTTTATGAAAAATGTATGCGCAAAACGACAAAAGAAACAATCAAATACTAGTGAGTAAGTTAGATGAGGATGTTTATTACTTACACATGTATAACGATAAATCAACGAAATAAAGTACAGTTACATTTTTTTTAAACGATAAATCGATGGGTTTGTATGGAAATTCTGCATAAGATTTTTTTTCACAAAGTTTCCCTAACATTTAAGGTTAAAAAGAAGACTTTTCTAGATAAAACAAATAACCAAGAGTATTTTTTTTTAATCGTGTAGAAAAGTTATCATTTGTAGAAATAACATGCAAAAAACCAAAACCAGATGATTTTTAACTCGAAAACCGTGGGGTTTTTAGTAAATTGAAGTTCCAGCATATGACGTGATCTGACCTATCGACGGTTGCAGGATTATCAATTCATAACGGAACACCCTGTATATGTACAGAAAATGGTATTTCGCAGAGACGTAATACATTGGTTGATATTCTTCAAAATCCTTTTGGGAAGAAGCGAAGCTTGAGCACAGCTTTGAAAGACCCGCCGCCCTTTATCATCCGAATCTCCGAATGCTTCTGAAATTTCGTCGCGTGTGTGTATATATATATATATACACGCGAGCAGGCCTCGTGGCCCCGTAAAACGAACGAGTGTGTCACGAACGGAAACGGCCTGTGCTCGACAATTATCTTGACAAATTCACGCCCCTGTCCACTTCAATCGTTTCTGCGTCCCTCCGATTTCGCTCAACTATTTCGGCACGGCCAGATATCCCCTTGCGAAACAGCTCCTCGTGCTAACGAGACTTCGCAGTATTGGGCTTTTGAATCTCTAATAATCCACTCTATCCTATCGGATATCTCACTTCTTAATGAAAGTGGCCGCATTTCTGTAGATCAGGGACTGCAGGGAAATCGCTTTACTCAGTGCACAGAGAAGAAAAAAATTCGGTCGAAGAAATTGTCCGTTCATAGGTGACGAAATATTGAGATGAATCACTAAAATATCTGATTATTCCGACTATTCGTTAGTTCGATGGAATGAATAATTCTTGAAATAATCTCACGTTCCATTTTTCTTAATACAGTCCGACCTCCGAATAAGAAACCAAAAGCCCCCAAGGGGAAGAGGTTTTCTTGTATATCGCATACCCCCACCAGGCGCGCGCTCCGCGCTCACTACCTCTGTCTGTCTCTCTCACTCTTCTCCACATGCGATCCTCTCAACAAGAAACTCGCTCGAACAAGTTGCAACTTAGTATTCGCATCGCCCGTGCAAAAACGTTTTCGACTGCGCGTGGACATTTATTTAGCGAATTTTTGTTGCACGTTAATATACATACTATTGAATATTATTGTGTACTACTGTATCTGAATTACTATTAACCATCATAAAATGACCGAAACTGTAAAGAAGCGTAAGAGATCAGACTGTAGTATACAAGTCGAAGGAAATATTACAGAATCTGCGCCACAAGGTGATAATTTAGACAAAGAGCTTTGTGTCCATATTGTTTTATCCCATTTATATAAAAGAAGAAGTCCATATCTCTGAGGATTCATCTTCAATGGCAGAGTTCGACTCTCTCGAAAATATTCCACCGTCAGTTGAGTGCGTTGCGGATCAAAATAATACGCAACAAGACGAAAACGCTTTTCATTACGCCTCGGAAACTTTTGCTGTTTTATATGAAAATCTTTAAACGCCCTTATCTTTGTTTTTATTTTATATGAAATCTTGTCAACACATATATGTATCTTTTTAATTAATACAAAAAATTTCTGATAAACTTGTAGATTTTTTGTTACATTCACACACGCACACACACATACTCACGCACGCACGCACACATAAATTTACACTACAGCGTTCACTCTATTTTGCCCGAATAATCTCTCCCAGGCTGGTTTCTTAACCAGAGGTTTCGCGCACAAAATTCTCAAGCTCGGAGTTCGAGTCGGAGTGGGGGAAGCGCTCGAGTGTGAAACTGGGGAAAGTTTCTTATTGCCGGGTTTCTTATTCGGAGGTCGGACTGTAGATCATTGCATTTAGTCACCCAAAGATACTGTTTTTTCAGTGTACTTTGACTGAAAACGCAATTTGTGAAGATGAGGGATCATGGCGATGTTTGAGGAATGAGATCGTCATTTTTCGGTAACTGACAAAACGTCGCGAAGTCTTTATCGAGGTAGTTCAATCATTGGAGCAGTTCGCATAAGAGATGCATGAAAAAAAATGTTAAAATCCACCATTTGATCGATTATAAAGGAAAAGAGGAGTCACCAATGTTATGAAGGTTGTTTTGGGGCCTTGCCTCAAACCTCAAAATCGGCCCGAGAAGCTGTTAACCCTTAACAGTCATCGGGGGTTGAATCAACCCCAGCCGTTTTTCGACCTGCGATACCTTCCAGAAATTTTGAGAAAATGGACATTTTTTTTTATATTAAAAATTACACGACTTGAAAATAATCGACATGGTCTTACACACAACGGTTTAAAATGCATTCCAATATTTTTTTCTTCAATTTTTCAATTATTTATCAGTCTCCAATGTGAGTGGGGTTGATCACACCCCCAATGACTATTACGTCACAATCTGGAGGTGTGACTGACAATGGTTAATAATGAATATCGGTCCGAGTAAAAATTATTTTACTGGAAAGAAAAAATGTGCACTGAAACTGTCTATAATCTGAAAAACATCAAAAACTTCAATATTTTACCCATATTCTAAATATTTTTTTAAATTCTGCTATATGTTGACTTTTCCCAGAAATTTTTAGAATCCTATAATGTCTGAACATAAATCTAAAATTAATATTAAGTAATTATTACTAAATAAAAGAATAAGAACTAATAATACTCCTCGTTAATTATCCTGACCAAGTAGTTTGAGGTCCCCAGACATAATTACCGAATGTGGATAAGGTAGGTAGCATTTGTGCCATCGACGTCGTTGCCAGGTTTGCACAGCCTAATATTTTGGGTTTTCGTAATTTTATAACGGTGCTGTTAATTCTCATTCTCACGGTGCCAAAAATTAGTCCGATGATTAGTTTCACCGTACGTATTTCTCCAGCACCGCGGTAGCATTTATTCAATCGATATAAATAATGTACTAAAAAATGATCGGGATGTTTCCATAAGCGTAATGTGATGAGTCCTCGAAATCGAGTTCCCGTTTTGTTTTTCTACAAAACGGTACTGTGGATCATACCCAAACGGCACAGGATGATCAGCAAAGGGGTTGTACACGTCCAGAAAAAAGTTCAGCTCGCTGGTAGCATTTTGACCTGGCCCCTTAACGACCTTAATGGAGCTGATGAATTAATTATTCATCATCAGCGCTCGTACAGTCTCATATTAATGTCGATTGGATAGTACTTATTTTGAGAATAATTCGATGCTACCTCGATTCGATTTAGGAGTATTTCTTGTCGAATCTGAACGGAAAGAAGATCGATGTCGATGAAGGGTAATCGAGGCTGTTACGCAGTCCGCGTTACGTATGTCCATACGATCATTCAAGATGGCCGGTATACGTTAATTTTGGTCATACGGGAAAGGCAGTCATGTTAATGACCGGGCGCGCATCGCGCGGTATCGCGTTTCCGTTCGACCACGCGCGAACGTAACATGCACGAGACGCATGCTTTTAAATGGGTTAGAATTACCGTATGTTCCGTTCGTGAAACGCATACGCACGCACAGCGCGAAGAGACACGCCCTGGGTGTTAAAGCGGAGCGCGGTACGTGACGACGACAAAGTTGCGATGTGGAACTTCCATTCGTCTATAAATATGCGTGCATGCGTGGATCCTAATCAAACGATACAACCTACAAGCACTTTGTTTACTGTTAGTTGTTAACAGAGGCAAATTGGGTTCAATCGTAAGCAACAATAGCACTTTGGTCGAGATTATTTCCGCTTTCCAGGAGCATTCAACGATTCGTTGTAGAGATCGTGGAGTGTTCGAAAGAACTTCCGCGCGTTGCGAAATCGCATGACAAGATGGCGCCGGCCCGCGCACGCTCAAAATGGCGGCCAAGTTCGGCCTCTCCGCGGGCATCGACCACGCGCTCGTTATCTATTACTTCGCGCATCCCACGGAAGAGTGCGTACGTCCACCTACGAGCCTCTTACCCGCGTAGAATTTTCGTTAATCCTGGAGGCTTATGACCGCTATGTTATGATGATTCGTATGCGAAATGTAAAAGCTTGTATTGGGATGTTGAGGGGCTATAATTTGGATGATTTTCGGGAATTTTTTGGATGAAAAGTACTCAATTAAATGTTTCGGTAAATTACGAATATATTTGGCTATATTTGACCTATGTTACATAATTTTTTCATAGAAAAATATTGAGATTCAAGCGACTTATGCGCTGCCTTCGGAGGCGCCAAAAAAAAGTTCCTCCACTGCTGACATGATCCCGGCCGATTGAGTAGCTGAAACTGAAAAAGGAAAAAATGTCGTTAAACTGGAAGGTATTTCCTGTACAATGACGTAGGATTTTCGAAAAATATCAAAATCTAACAAAATGGCGTAGTTATGAAAAAAGTCTGTTTTCTTGCCTATAAAATGGTCGTTTTGTCAATGCCAAATCGTCAATTTTCATCCAATCAAAAATATTCTACGTCATTGTAGAGTAAATATATTCAAGAGTACTCAGTTCAAATTTCAAGTCAATCGGATAATTGCTCTTTGAGTTACAATGTCAGCAAATTTGAAAAATCTCATTTCGAGAAAAACGCGTTTAAAGATTTAACTATCGAGTTTTGCAAGATGAAATTATTAGAGATACGGCCTTGAAATTTTTACAGAATATTCTTGAAAGTATAAACCGTCGAAAAAAAGCAACAAAAAAAATCGATTTTTTTTAAGTGTCACACTGGTATAGCTTCTTAATAAGTTTTCAATTTTTTAAAATCAGTCCTAATGCTTTTAAACGTTTCGAAACTGTTGTGTGATCAACTCCTAATGATTCAGTTCCTAAAGTTCAGCGAGCGTCTTTATGAAGTTCCGCCTCCAATTCAACACATCAAAATCATTCTTTTCGAAGCGTCTAAATCAATCTCTGCATGTTGTTTCCGACAGTGCATAGTCGCCGTAAGTCTCAACAAGAATTCTGTGTGCTTCAGCCGCAGATTTATTTTCTTAATAAAGTAGTGCAGTAAAGTTCCCCGAAAATACTCTTTTTTTGGCACCAAATTTGACATGTTGAACGTTATGAAAGAAAAAGTTGTTTACTCTTCGGCAAAATGACATACACTGAATTTCAAGCTTGCTTCAGTACTTCTTTATAGATGCGTTACCATCTTAAACTACACGCACGCAGTTCTGGTAACGCCATCTGTTGGAAAACAGCGAGAACTTATTTAATGTCCTAATACACAGTTCTTGGGTATGGCTCAGCGTATTTTTCACCATAGCTGAGTATCTTGATCTTTTTTTGATCCTCCCTCTCGTGGGAGCTGCCTGAAGCTTCGGGGTCTTTGGCCTCGCGAGATCATAATGATGATGATGATGATGATGATGATAATGATGATGGTCGTTCCCGCTTCTCTCGCTTTCCCCCAATTCACGTCAATCGTGAAGAGAAAGAGGGTGTGTGCGAGAGACAGAGAGAGAGAGAGGGGAGGGGCAGACAGACAGAGGAAGAGAAAGAGAAAAACGAAGTGAGGTTATGAGGGTTTCATCGTGAGACGAGAACCGCAGATAACGAAAGAGTGTAATTAAAATGAACTTCCATGGAGTTGTACATATCCACACACACATATATGTCCTGACAACTCTTCGCTGGTCGCTTAGGACGCATCATTATGCAACGTACCAACGAGACAGCGCACGACCATGCACGCAACTCACACGTGGTCCCTGTACGCGAACCCTCGTACATACTCGTACGATAATACACGGCACACTCGTCATTCCTTTTATAGACTCTATCCCCGCACGATCGTGC